>OZ022588.1:1338246-1580746 GCA_963669155.1 Arbacia lixula
AACACCTTCATCATCATCATCATCATCATCATCATTATCATCATCATCATCATCATTATCATCATCATTATCATCATCATCATCATCATCATTATCATCATCATCATCATCATCATCATCATTATCATCCCAATCTTCATCAGTCATACGTATCACCATACTCATCTTTCTCCTCTTCCACAACTTCATTATTACTATTACCATCATTACTATCATTACAGCCGTCCCATGATGCACCGCGCAGCCACATTCGGATTTAGTTTGAAGTCATGTCTCCTACTAATCTATAGTGTGCTAGCATGTGTGACCGGAAGTGGGTGTAACTGCAAAACAAATCCGACTATAGCCCCGTGGCTCAACTTGGGGACTACTTTTCCTGGAGAACTAGTCACCTTACAAACTCTACTACAAACGAGCTGTGGAAGAGGTCAGGTATAGGTGTGTAGGGGATTCCATCGCCGGGCACTGCGTTGAGCACGTAGGATACGGTCGCAGACACTTCAGAAATCGTAAAGACGTCGACAAGGATTGGTACCCGAAGATATCTCTCCACACCCTCCATAAGCTCCTGTCAGAACACGGAACAAGACATATGTCAGCTCGGTATCGATTAACATGTAAACTTGGGACAGGTGTATATGAAAAGTCTAAGTACAATGATTTCATGGAAAAGGTTGTAAATTTATACCATTTTAGAGGACATATTTATATGCGTGCATATTGCGCGCGTGTGTGTGTATGTTTGCGTGTGTGTTTATGTGTGTGCGCTTACACCTGACTAGAGCGTAGGATATAGAGAGAAGGGTATCCCATTTGCAGTGGTTTTTTTTTTCAAATGGAAGAAAATATTATTTAAGAATTTCCCTCCCAATAATACAATCAGAAATTGAATTAAAGCGGAACCAAAGTGAACGCTAGATTTAGAGGAGGTTTTGGGCGGGTCGTCCGAAACCTCCAAGTTCCCGTAGCATAGACACCGAAGATCGTTGGTCCGCACCACAGTGCATGCGTTCAATGGGAGCAATGCCTGTGCGGTACCCGGTGCATCGCGCACTTTACAGTTGGGCCTGAGATAAACGTCACAGTTTATTGCACTCTATTGCAGTCAGACTGCAGTCAATGTATGGAGCTGATTGCCTTTGAATGCAATCACTGTGCATTTGATCCCGGGCTCCGCTGTAGACTATGGTCACTAGGTCTCAAACGTAAACAAGGATGATTTTCACTTTTCCAGAAAAAGTTCGTGATGGTAAGATTTCATACACGCTATCGTTAGGGTATACTGCGGATTCCTACCGAGTGTCACGACTTTGAAAATGAAACACCCTGTCTTTCATGTTAAAGGTAGCCCATCTATTTTGCAGACCTAATTCTTCTGACTTTGTCTTCATTTGGGAGAGAATGGCTATATAACCTTTCCCTGGAATCGACAAAGCGTGATATTCGGTTTTGAGGAAATAATCTTCGACAGTTGATCAAGCTTTTTTTTTCGTACCACGAAAATAGTCAAATCTCAGTGAAAACTAGTTAGATTTTTATTTCTACGGGAGTTTTAGCCACAGGTGGTATCACAAAGATGCATACTACATATGTGCAAACTTTCATGAACTTTGCAGCTGTTTTTTTAAAGGGGACAGGCCATATTTAAGTCATTCGAAGGTGAGTTTAGGCCCTCCTAATTTTCTCAGAATTACTCATTTTTACCTCCTTTTTATTTGTATATATCGTGGTCAGTTTAATTCCCCCTCTTTCTTCTTGTATGCGTCTTAAGGAATTGTGACTAGCGTTTGCGCATCTGGACCATAAGCGGCCTCCCCTGCCCATGAAATGGGACCATCTGGCCACCTCGATCATCTATATCGCTATCGATGATTTTTATTCGTGCTACGCAAGGATTTTGGTTGCGCGGACATTCTTCGATGTAGTCTCGATATAGTCTCGATTCCATACTTTCAACTTCCTCCCTATAACTCATAACGACTGAACATTCATGATTACTGGAGTGTGTTTCATAACACCTGAAAGACAGACTAAACAAGATCAATTGTACTCACAGATGACGTTAATTGTAGAGGAATAACAACCGAAGTCTCAGGAATGCCTGTATTCAGAGTTGAGATGTTAACGAGATAATAACCCTCTCCTATCGGCGGTAGGTTCTCGGAATTCCAGACGAAACGAAACTGTCAACAAAACAATGAGGCCAAGAGATGTTAAACCGTGAGAATAGAGCCAATAAGAATATTTTTGGTATACGCTGTCCCTTGCAGAAGAACACACAGACTTCAAGCTGTAACGACTTCAGAGTTAAAGAGTTGGAATTATTTGTGTTTTAATAAAAGAAAAAAAAAACATGAAAGAAATATATTATTGGAGGTTTGATGAAAATCCGTCAAAGGGTAAAGAAAGTTATGATCTGTTGACGTTTTGATTTTGTGACGTCACGTTTGGAGTACTCTCTCATATATTGTGTATTTTTTTTTTTAATTTCCCCCCCTTTCCCCAAAAAGTATGCATATTTCTACCTGTACATTCTAAAATCATCAGAAATACGTGTTTACATACATAACTGTGTGGGGATTCCGTGGTCAAAAACAGGAAAAGAGCAATTAATGTAATTATGTTACACACAACATTAAGGGAGAGCATCTCGTACGTGATGTCACAAAATCTAATAACTTTCTTTTCCTTTGACCGATTTTCGTCAAACCTCCACTGATATGTTTCTTTTATGTTTTGATTGAACCCAACTAGTCTACAGTGTTAACTTTGCCTTTGAATTGAAATTGTTGATATGCAGTTGCTCATTGGATAATAATAAGAAAATACGCTTCAATAAAAGTAATAGACAATAGGTCTAATCCCTTTAGTGGAGAGCAGCAATGTTTAAATTGAATGGAGGGTCCGATTTTTTTCAAATTTGCTTTCAAAAATTGCGAGACACTTCAACAGAAAAAGTTATGAAAAAGCGCATTGCGATGTTCAGCGATTGCGCGTCAGTCCCGGATTTCTAACACCCCCTCCGCCCCCCCCCCCCCCCCCCCCGAGTCAGACTAGGATTATTTTGGTCAGTCACAGCTCACAGCAATTATGCCATTACTAATCCATCACCTTATATATGGCGGTGAAGTGAAAACCTTTGAAACTAGGTCTACGAACTCAGGTAAACATTCATGTCAACTATACAGTATAGGCCTGTATCAATACACTTACTTTATCAATCCATAGAGGAATAGGGATCTCGTCAGGTAGGAAGAAGAAAAACTCCCCGTCAAAAGCAAAATCCCGCCCTCTGCTGTTGACTCTGCCGTTCGCGCGTTGTTGTGAGCATGCATCGGTGAACGCCGAAAAAATGCCCGCTGTGCACACTAGAAATCAAATGATAATCCTGATATATTAACACCCTCGGAATAATTCTTTTCTTATAAAAAAAAATAGTCTACTCTCTCACTTTCTACTTTGCTTTATTCTTTTCTCACTCGCTCTCCAAGCACTGAGCTATTCCGAATACAAAAATGTTAGCAGTCCTTTTCATGACTAGCATGCACCTGGTGTTCGATGCAACTGATTCCACATTTTTTTTTCACAATGCAAGAACATCAAGGAAACAATAAGATGTATCAGAATGTATCAGTTTGTAAATTTGTAAATATTCCTTGGACTTTTGAAACTGCTCGTATTGATTTTTCTGGCCTTTCGCACTTGACTTTGTATACGAGGAAAATGCGATTATGTGATCGCGCGCTCGATCAAGAAGTACCTGAATGTGTGTGTACGTTTGAGTGTGTGTGTGTGTGTGTGTGTGTGTGTGTGTGTGTGTGTGTGTGTGTGTGTGTGTGTGTGTGTGTGTGTGTGTGTGTGTGTGTGTGTGCGTGCATCTATATGTGTGTAGGATTCTATCCACCCCACCCCGATTGACGCATGTGGTATATAAAGAGTTTCATGTCATGTCTGTAAAATATAAGTACACAATTGTAAAAATATTGTTATCCAAATTTAGTGTGCATAATCTATTTGTTGATACCTCCTCCGGGACATTCGATTTCGTCAAAGCCAGTGCCGCAGTCATCATAGGAGTCGCAGGTTGCAGACGGGCTGTAGCACGCTTGACTGAGCGGGCACCGGGCCTCATCCGCCCCACATTCGACTGTATCGACAAAAAACATACATAAATGAAAAAGAAGAAGGTGATAATGATGACGATAGACAAAGAAGGAATGGGGGATAGTAGCAGCAGGAGGACAAGAAGATAATGAAGGATAAAGAAGTAGAAGATAGAGGAGGAGAAAATTATCAGTATAGATAGTGACAAAGTAGCAGAGAATGATTGTCACTAGGAAGATGGAGAAGAGCAAGAGGGTGTAACAATGATGATGTCGAAAAAAAAGGGCAGATCATGAACCATAAACAGGTAAAAACAGCCCCCTTGACATTTTTCGTGATAAATTTGTAACGCGAAAAGATCGCACCCCGACGTTTCATGACTTTTTTCTCCAAGTCTCACGCAACTTTTAAGATCAAATTTGCGACGCGGGGGTGAGCGGTTTGGAAGTTACGTAAAATTTTGTACTGGCATGTCAGACCAAAAATTGCTCAAAAACGTGATTTCATGTACAAATCCAATGCAAATTCTGAATCTAGCATAAATTCATGAATGTATCATTACTTTTATTTTTACTGATGAAAGACAATATATTACATGCTATTTATGACCGAAATAGTGTTGCCAGCAATTTCAAAATAGCCCGGGCTATATAGGATTAAGGAATAGAGAACTGTTGGCACATGTAGGGATGATTTATTTTGCGGCGTGAGAAATCGCAAATATTGTACTGACGGGGATGTGAAGGAGCTGAAGCTAAGTGACGTGAGAGAAGTTTGCTTACAGAAGCACGACTGGTAGGTATCGTAGAGAGCTGAGACCAACGCTGTTCGTTCCGGAGGCTCACAAATTTGGCCACTATCTGCGGCAGACTGCACCACGGCAGTGTAGCCCGTTACAGCTTGCAGGCATGCACCTGTGCCTTGGCCGATGAAACATCCATCGTAGTACCTGTCTCGCAGAGGGAAAAAGTGGCAACGCAGGGGAAATGTTAACAGACTGATTTGAGTGGATAACCAATATGAATGAGCAAAAACGACGATGACGAACATTTGATTCCCAATTATCAAAATTAGAAATTATCATTCACAGCCGCATCCTTGTGTTCTCCTCTTCCTTCTCTTTGTTGCCTTTTGTCTGTCTACATCTTTATCCTCCTCCGCCTCCTGCTCATCATTATCATTCTCAATGTACTCATCATTATCATTCTCATCATCAATCATCCTCCCCGTCATCATACTCATCAACCCTCCCCTCCTCCTCCTCCTCCTTCTCCTCCTCCTCTTCCTCCTCCTCACTTTCTTCATCATCAATGATCGTCCATCTTCCTTATCAATCATCTTCATTATTATCATCAAAAATTGTAACGACCTCCTTCTCATGTTTCTCACCATCGTGTAAAGGATTAGGATTTTCGTAAAATATTCTTATCAATAAAGATAATGAATTAGTAATATCAAAGTTGTGGTAAACATCAAAATGGTAGACGACTTGATAGACTTTTTCCACGCTCTTCCCCAACGAGTGAATAGTCACCTGACGAACTCAACGACACACGAGCCGTGGTTGAAGTCAGGAAGAGGTGTGTATTGATTGCTTGGGCCGGGTACTGCGTTGGCCACGTAGGATACCGTCGCAACAACTTCAGAAATCGTGTTAACGTCGACAAAGAGCGGTGCGCGGAGATCCTTCACCACACCCATCATGGACTCCTGTAAGATGGTAAAATGATATAAATAGATATAGCTTTTACGGGCATGACTAAACCAATGGCATAAAGGTGATCTCAAAAACAATGTAATTGTCATGAGGCCGTAGGCTTTGTAATTATTGCTTTGTTTTAAGATCACTGCGAGCCTATTAGTGTAACAACTTCCCGAATTTCAGAGCAGTACTACACACGTATGTGTTAGGATTAACGTTAGAACACTTATTATATGATAGACAATGCAACATTGTACACTTATTTCTGGACAGCAAATCCTCATAATAATTATAAACATAATCCACAACGGAATTAAACCAAAAAGACCTGACAGATTTGAAAAATACACCTTCAAGATATATGTAATAAATCCTCTAGATGGTTTTACAATATATATAATGTATTAATGTATGTGCATTTATGTTCATTGTTTGTAGAAGAATGAATGTTTTGAAATAGAATAATGAAAGCCATTTGAAGAAAGAAAACAGAAATTGCAAGAAATGAGGATGAGAGTGCGAAAAAATAATAAATTGTACTCACATTTGCTGTTAGGTATATAGGAACAATAACAGAACTTTCGGCGATGCCTGAATTCAGGGTGGAGATGTTGACGAGGTAATAATTATCTCCGGCCACTTCTCCTTCTCCCCATGGGTCCCAGGCGAAACGAAACTATCAAAGAAAAAGCAAAGAAGAGACTCGAAACCAGTAGGCAGAAGATGTAGGATTGTCCATAAATCATCGTAATGTCACTACAAGCTCGGTTAGCATGGTTGACATGTGGATGGACATGAATAACGTCATCATCATCATCATCATCATCATCATCACCACCATCATCACCATCATCATCATCATCACCATCATCATCATTATCATCATCATCATCATCATCATCATCAAGTGCTGTGGAGTAGAGTGGAGAAATGGAGGTTGGCTGCCACAGCCCTGCAGGCTTCTCGATCTTGTGATTTCAAAGGGAATTTTCTATACTCTTCGATGCTTCATGTTAGTCAATCAGTTCATTAGTGGTCTTCTCCCTGTCTCTCCGACCGAAAAGTACAGGCCTAACGTTACTCCAACTACAACACATCAATGCCTCAGCCGCTTTCATTTGCTTTGCTTGTCCGTTTCATAACCGTTTTCACAACGCGTATAAAATAAATGCATCATCCATAATGCACCGCGCAGCGTCGTCCGATTTTTTTATGCTATTATATCCGCCTCGATTTTCAAACACTAGTACAATAATCGACCGGAAACGAACGCTATTGCAAACAAAATCCAAATGAGACTCCACGGTACATCATTGGACGACTGTCCTTTATAATTATGCGGTATACGCTTTTCAATCATGCAAAAAAAAGGAGACTATTTGTTCCGAAACTATTTTTGAACAGAAGCAATAAAATCAGTTTTGAGAAGTAAACAATACATGCAGTATCTGTGCCAGCCGTGCTGTCCTATGTAACAACAGTAGACTTACTTTTTTTTTTATATAATTATGTTTTTATTGAAGAATCATCGAGGATCACAATATATACAAACAATTTTTACATGATTAGAAAGCAAAATCAATAAGGCAGAATAACAGCAATTGATCAAAAGCACTGATCAAAAGCGAAGTTCCGAGACAGAAAAGGATGGCCAGTGATACAGACCTTAGTTTACAAACCTCCAGAAAGTCACTATTTCACTGACATCGAAGACCTACAAAAAACAGGTAAACAACGCGCAGCTATGGCCGGAATAAACAAAGTCGAACGGCAGGGTGATTCATGTAAAAACACAACTTGCCTTCCACCGCCAACACCCAGGCACCCCCCCCCCCCCCCCACTGTCTGTCTGTCTGTCTGTCTCTCTCTCTCTCTCTCTCTCGCACTTTCCCTTTACAACACCCCCCCCCCCTCCCCCTACAGTAGACTTACTTTATCGATCCACAGAGGTTCAGAGATGCTTGGCAGAGTGAAGAAGAACTCCCCGTTAAAAACCAAGTCACGCCCTCGACTGTTGAACCCGCCGTCCGCACGTTGTTCTGTGCATGCATCAGTGAACGCCGAGAAAATGTCCGCTGTGCATGCTAGGAGAACAATAATAATCCAGAATTGTTAACCCCCCTGCATATTGATTCTGTCGAACTCCCCCCCCCCCCCCTCCCCCCTCCTTCAACCATAATCACCAGACGCCTACATTACTGGTACAACCGTAATTGAAGTATGCACAATCGTGTTTCCTAAATCTAGGCCCTGCCCTCCTGATCAATCGCAACTTGATATAAGATGACGCTCTGGTATATAATGTTGAAGTACCTTGTTGTGCACTTTCGCAACTGGTTTCGTCAAAGCCAGTGCCGCAGTCATCATAGGAGTCGCAGGTTGCAGACGGGCTGTAGCATGCTAGACTGACCGGGCACTGGGCCTCATCCGCCTTACACTCGACTGTATTGACAAAGAGCAATAGGAGGAGTGATAAAAAGAATAGAAGAGAAGAAAACGATAGTGATGACGAAAAGGAGATGTTAAAAACAAGAGAAGAAACAAACAGATAAATGAGGAGGTGAAGAAGAGGAAGATGGAGACGAACAAGCATCAATCAGAGATCAGAATTCAATTCCTTCTTGCCGAACCACAGGCATAATGGTATAGTGTCATTAGGGTGGTGTGATGTATTAATCCATTTTCCATATATTTCTATTCCTACTCTTCGTTACAAATCATGTAACATAACACAGCATTGGGGTAATATATTAATCCATTTTGTGATTTGTATAGACTTGTATAATTACATGGAGTACCTCATATCTTTCAGTTGACCGAGGGGACCAACAGATTCCACAGTGATCTCGAAAAGATAAAATATTTCTTTTATACCCTTCATTAATATATTCTTTGTTCACGAATTGGACCCTTATCATGAACCCTGTGGTAGTTTCCTTGCATTAACCTCTACGACGTTAGATATTTAATATGGTGGAAACGTTCATCTGTTTCTGCCTCCTTGTGACTTAAGCAAAGCAACAGAAATTTGAGTTGCGCCTCGGTCACAACACCGCAGGACTTTCCCAAGCACACGCAATGGCTTTCTGCTAAAGCCCAAGGGATAAAGCGCAAAAAAGCATCTGAAAAAAAAATGTATCGCGAATATTTTGCATTCGGCATAATCACAAGACATGAATCAATATCAAGACAGTGGGTAACAGGCGATTTTTTTTTCTAATGTAATAACGAAATGGTATCTTTCTTCCCTAGGTGCTTCTTTCGCTCTCTCTCCCTAGCAATCAAATGAACTATTTGTGGTAATGTGACACACTTTATCAACTGACCTATCAACTGACTCAAAAAAAAAAATTAACGATGGATATAATATTTATTAGTTCACTCTCCCCAGAGAAACATTCAAAGAACCTTTAGCAACCCTAAGAGACATTAGAAAACAATTTGTAATTTGAATGTAAAGTCTCCTTAAAGATAATCGCCATGGTGAATAAGTGGTTGAAGTCTACCTACCGAAGCACGAGCTGTAGAGGCTTGAGACAAACGCAGTGCGTTCCGCAGGATCACAAACCTGGTTACTTTCTGCGGCAGTCTGTACCTGGGCTCTGTAGTTTGAGACGGCCTCTAGACATGTTTGGTTAGCGGAACAACCTTCATAGTATCTGTTTCAAAGAGAGATAAGGCGAAAAACCCTGGATAAGCAATAAAGGCCATTACGAAAATGTGGTCATCACCATCCTTATCCTCCTCCTCTTTATCGTTATTTTTCTCATCTTCATACATCCTCCTCCTCATCATCATCATTATCAATGATCCTCCTTATCATCATTATAGTCATCATCATTATCAATGATCCTCCTTATCATCATTATAGTCATCATCATTATCAATGATCCTCCTTATCATCATTATAGTTATCATCATTATCAATGATCCTCCTTATCATCATTATAGTCATCACCATCATCCGCATCGATCATCAATCGTCCTTAATTTAATGGTGAATCCTTCTATTATTACCATCGTATTCATCAATCATGCTTATCTTATCGTCCTCCTCCTCCTTCTCTTCTCATCCTGCATCTAATAAAACACCCCCTTCATCGTCATCATGCATGATTATCCTCTATCTAATCATCCCGCTCCTCCTTAATAATATTCATCGTCATCGTCCTTATTCTCACCAATCTTCTTCCTTATTCTTATCATTCGTCTCCTCCTTGTCATCGTGATCACCTTTATCATCATACTCATTGTCCTTCTCATTACCAAGGTCCTCCTCATCTGATTCACCAATCATCCATTTCTGGCATTATCTTCATTATCTACCATGTCTACGGTAGTCGTTCTACTCCATCAGATCGTTCGGCTTGTCATCAATAATCGCAAAAGTTGTACATGTACTCAATATACCTCTGGCAACCGAAATCAATGTAACAGTTTATTTCGAGTTAGGATTTTTGTGAAATATTCATATTATCAAATACAATGAATGTTTAGTTAAAAAGTTGCGCTGAAAGTCAAATGGGAGATGACCAAAACAAAGACATTCCTCGCCCTTTCCCCATTAGTTAATAATCACCTGGCGAACTCGACGACGCACGAGCCGAAGTTGAAGAGAGGAAGAGGTGTATATGGGCTGTTTGGACCGGGTACTGTGTTGGACACGTAGGTTATCGTCGCAACCACTTCAGAAACCACATTGTCGTCGACAAAGAGCGGTGTGCGAAGATCCCTCACCACACCCATTACGGATTCCTGTAAGATGGTGGAATGATATAAATAAATATAGCCTTTTCTTATGGGCATGGTTACCATAAGGCCCTGGGCTTGGTAATAATAGTTTTGTTTGGAGATCACCGTTTCATATAGCGAACAATAAAATAAAAAAATAACATTATTCGAACAAAAAACATTAATTATGATTTTCCAGAGCAAAACTCTACTCTATCGATGCCAAATACACCAAAAGACACCCAAACAAAGAACGTTGTGACGTCATGTTACACTCGCACCGAACAAGATGTTTGCCACGTTATGCAAGCTGAAAAATCAATGGACTTTTACACGTCGTTTGCCCAAGCTAAAACAAGGCTATCGCCATTTATTATACAAATATGTGTTATTTTTGCAATAATAAATGTATCATGGCCGCTATCTATGCAAAGCAAGATGTTATTGTCCGCTATCCATGCAAATAAAATTATTTTACGATGATGATTAATTATGTCATTATGTCCATCAATCGGGTAATAGGATATTGATGTGGTTTTATGTAATATTAGATTGTTGTATGAGAGTGAGAAAAAAAAGACCAATTGTGCTCACCTGTGCTGTTACATAAAAAGGAACAATAACAGAGTTCATGGCAATGCCTGAATTCAGGGTCGAGATGTTGACGAGGTAATAATTATCTCCGGCCACATCTTCTGGACTCAATGGATCCCAGGTGAAACGAAACTGTCAATCAAAAAAGAGAGGAGAAACCATTTAGCAGAAGATGTAAGATTGTCCACAAATCATCAAACTGACACAAGCTCGGTGAGCATGGTTGACTCGTGGATACACAGGAGTAACATAATCAACTAACGTTATGTTTTATCTTTGGTATATATTATGTATATATCCCAGTGTCATATCCTGTGACGTAATAGATCATGGAATGACACATCCCTCTGTCCCGTGCTCTATGTTTAAGCTCAACGTGATGGTGAGAAAACCCTTAACTTGCTTACCAGTGCTGCTTAGCCAAGTAATTCTTCTGTTTCACTGATTCTTGTCCAATAAGCCATTTCGTAATTGCAATTGCGCATGAGCAGATTATTGCTTTTAGTAAATGACCTCTGGTCATTTTCCAAGCTCACAGAGTAAATTGGGAATTCATGAGATAGTCGACCACATTTCAATCCACTATCATGCAAATATGGCAACAGCTATTCAGCTCTGAGCAGGTAGTGAAAGAACATTCCACCATGTGCATCTGCTTCTATTGTTGTTCCGGGCACACTGTAAAATGTCTTTTCATCTATCATCCAACACAGCTTCATGAAAAACAATCCCAGTCAGTGCATTGTCCGACCGTGGTGTAATTACGAAATGGTCTATTTATCTTATATCTGCTTTTAGTCTCATACATTGGTATTACATTAGTAATATTGACCGGAAGCGGACATGACTACAAACAAATTACGCTACGCGGTGCATCATGGGACGACTTCTTTTTAAATACGGTATACGTTTTTCAACCGTCAACCTTGCAATTTCATAATCTTTAAACAGAAGCAAAAATGTCTCTTAGGTGAAGGACATAACACATGTAATATCTGTGCAGGTTTTGTACGCCTACATACAGGCAGGAGACTTACTTTATCGATCCATAAAGGGGAAAGGAGGTTTGGTACAGTGAAGAAAAACTCCCCGTCAAAAATAAAGTCCCGTCCTCGACTGTTGAACCCGCCGTCCGCACGTTGTTCTGTGCATGCATCGGTGAACGCCGAGTAAATGTCCGCTGTGCATACTAGAAGAACAATAGGGATCATGTTATAATACAGTCATTATGCATAAATGAATGCTAACAACCATTTGTGGGCAAGGTATTTGTACGCTCTATGACCAGCGTGGAATACTAATTGGGCAAAAACTTCCCTCAAAAGTGAAATCCTTCCCTTTACTATTGTTGAACATGTCGTCCACACGTTGGTCTGTGCATGGGCACATGTCTAGCTGTGAATTAGGGAGAAGTCACGTGGGTGATTGTTTGGTTCATCAGCTATGTATGATGAACATAATCAGGTTAACGCGCTAGGCGAGTCGTAAGAGATCTACACGGATAGAGACCTCAATCACAACCAGGAGAGCTTGACCTGGTCGAAATCAGAATTGTTTTCGGAAGTAACGTCGAAATAAAAGAAAATTTGCAAAAACTATGGACCCAAGATGGCTACGTTCGCGCGTTAACCAACGATGGCCATCGTTGGACACCGTCAAAGAATTAGGCTCACATTGTTCATATAGTCCACTGCGTATGCTTCCTTTTAACATGGGTTAAATCAAATTCCTGTGCCCTAAACAATGAGGCTTCGTTCTGAACGCGATTCTTAATCCGTCGCTTGTCCATAGAAGTGCAATAGCCAAAGGGGGTGTGGCAATTGCTCCCTATCAGGAATTTGAAGCTTATTCATAGCCTGTCGTCTAGTTTTTGTACAACAGATTAAGCTGGAGTCGGGAGCGGGGTCCAAGTCTGTTCTGTTGCCTATCCGTTCAATGGAGGAACTAGGCGTGAACAAATATGACACTTTTGAAAAACAATCAAAAATGAGTTACAACTCAATTCAAGCTCAAGGCTTGTGATGAAAGGAGGTCAATTGTTTAAAGGCAGTTTTTGTGACATTTCATTAATTATCATTCTTGAGTGTCTGAAAACGCATTCATTGTTCTCCGAGTATTGATCAGGATTTCGTACCAACACTTTTGTACCACCGTAACTTCTAAACACTGTAATGGCTGATTTGATTCTTTCCACTAAAGAGTGGTCGGTACATAGGGCAGTTTCTCTGACTCAACGCGTTTCACATTGGTGATATGTAATACTGCTATAAAAGTTTAACGCATCGATATAAATGGGACAGAATTACAGTATTTCAAGAGTAAATTGTTAAACAGGAGTATACGAACCTCGGTTAATGATGCCTTATGTGTCATATGATAAAGTTCATTAAAACGAAGTGCCACTGTGATCCATCTTAGCACCAATGCGGTGTGGTATTATGCACATGAAGACGCAAAGAAAATATACCCATATCGTTCCAAATGCCATTGCTTGAGATACGTACAATTACACTTGTAATCATAACTGCCCACACGGTATTAAGCTTTGCATAGTTTTGGACTTTCCTGATTACCTACTCTTGTTATAATGTTGCAATACCCCTTTCACTTTGCTACATCTCTAAATGTATGTAATGCTTTATCATAATATGCTGCAATCTTCATGACATGATATGACGTTGTTGATGCTATTGTTAATTTTACTGTGTTATGTCTTGTCAATTGGATTTGTTAAAAATGTTCATATGTTTGAATTTATCTATCATTGTTGTTATGTATTGTAATGTATTTTTGTTATCCGTCAAGGCCCTCAGTTACAGCAGTTTTATAACCGAAGAGGTCACCCTGCTTAAATAAAACTGGAAAATGATTTTTTTTAAAGTGAAATCTCGGGACTTACTCTGATCATGCTCCACGGAGCAGGAGCTTTCATCCCAGCCCGTTCCACAGTCATCGTAAGAGTCGCAGATGGAGTCTTCTGGCAGACAGGCCAGGCTCACTGGACACGTAAGATTCGCACTCCGGCACGATGGTATATCTGGCAACACAGGCAGGGGTAGAAGTAGGAGGGGATAAAAAAGAGCAGAATGTAAAAACGCTGGTGTGTAGAGATTGGTGAGCCTCAGAGGAACAGATAGAGCATTTATATATATTTTCACCGAGGGAGGGAGGGAGGAAAATGCGGAAGAAATAACCAGGTAAAGAGAGCGTGGGGGGCGGGGGGGGGGGGGGAAGATGATGATTTATAGAGCCAGAGTGGGAGTGTGTGTGTGTGTGTGTGTGTGTGTGTGTGTGTGTGTGTGTGTGTGTGTGTGTGTGTGTGTGTGTGTGTGTATGTGTGTATGTATGTCTGTGTGTGAGAGATATACAGCAAGAGAGAGAGAGAGAGAGAGAGAGAGAGAGAGTGCGGGGACGGAGAAAGAGATAGGAAATGTGATAGTGAGAGGTGGGGAGAGAGAGAGAGAGAGAGAGAGAGAGAGAGAGAGATAGAGAGAGAGAGAGAGAGAGAGAGAGATAGAGAGGGGACGGGGGTCTGGAGAGGGGGGCGGTGAATGGAGAAAACAAACATGCTATATAAGAAATATCATAAACAAATATATAGCAATAACTTCACGCCAAATGAAAACAATTACATCATTGTTCCGAATTACCCAGGAAAGGGTGAAACGCTTTCGTGCAAATCGAACGATATAACACAAAACATAACAACAACAATCAAAATTATATTACATCGACTTTTCCGTGACTGGAAAACGGTTTTCATCTTCTTGCACAAACCATGACTGGGTCCTGCGATTCAGCCAGTCGCAGAGTCGTGCGACTGATCGGATCGTGTCGTCTGCGGTGGCCTAATGATAGGTTACTGCATGGTCCAATACTGCATCACAATACTGCATCACAATAGACCATGTCAACCGCGACCATTCGACCACTAATACGCCTCCGAACTTTGGCACAGTGGCATCATCCCCAAAAATGTATACTTGTTCAAATACCTATTAATAATAATAATAATAATAATAATAATAGCGCCGTTCTTGAAAAGCGCATAATACCCTTGACAGGGTCTATATGCGCTTAGAAAAGAGGAAAATAAGAAGGAAGACAAAGAAGATGATGCATCTAAGACAAAGCAATTCCAATGACCGGTTACTAATTACTAAATGTGCACAATTTTACAATTATACATAATAACAGTTACTAATTAATACCGAACAAGTGGGTTTTGAGTGAGGATTTGAACTTTTCTACTGTATCAGCATGTTTGATGTAAGTTGGGATTAGGGTTCCACAGTGCCGGTGCTGCATGACAAAAACTACCCTCCCATAGTAATTGGTAGCGATACTGGGTACTACAAATATTTTTTTCTACCTATACACATGATAATTTACAAGATTATACGGTTTGGAGAATTATCGTAAAAGTGGCCTATGGATATTCCAAGGTTATACTTCATGATTTTTAAATTGAGGTTTAAATTTTCGTACGATATACATTTCTCATGTTTGTGGGGTTGTCTAACATAATATGGTCAGCTCTAGTACTATTTTGAAATCCAGAAACTAAGCAATTCGATCCGATCGATACTGTTTTGATAAAGTTTCATTTTTATTGTTAGCTTTGTGATCTGATGACAAATCAGATTTCTATTCATATTGCCATTGGAATGTGTGCGTGGAGTGCGTGAAGTACGTGAATGCAAATACAGTTTCCTATTCACAAAAGTACATGTATTGTGCTGTTTTCAGGTCAAGGTGGTTTTGTTCATTGAATCCGACACCGTGATACGCAACCCTCTCACGATGAAGACTCAAATGGCCTTATTCATGGACCTACTGACTTAATGAAAAATGCTCAACCACCCCCCTTTCCTTTTTTTTTCCTCACCCCACACATCCCACCCCACACATCCCACCATCCCACTCCACTCATCCCAGCACAACAGTGATAAGACGGATTATATTCCACATACTAAGAATGTTGCTATATGATTGGTCAAGAGTTGATCACGTGATGAAGCGATCTGAATGTGTGCGCTATCTTTCCTCAGCTAAAAGCTTCGGAAAGATAGCTACATCCAGATCGCCTCGGAAGTGATAGTTCGTCCCATTACCTTCACCGATGTTGATTATTTGCTTATTATTGTGCAGTGGCTTTCTTAATTATTCTACTGTTTGTCCTCCTGTGCACGAAAAATATTCATTTATAAATGGAAAAAAATAAGATTACAAGAGTAGTTCAAAAGCAGTATATCCTGTGGGCTTTTAAATAAATATGCTGTTGTTTGCCTGATACAGTGTGCTCCCAAAACCTTGATTCGCGGAAAATACGACTTCAATCACAATAACTGGTGTGTGATGTATGTATTCAACCAAGAACAAATATTGGTTCTGCAATTGCAATAACATTCTTGCATCGAATTGCTGTGAATTTACTTTTCAGCGCCATGCGCATGCGCATTCATTGGCATTGCTGTCCGGGTGAATTCTTTATGTTAATCATTATTCTTAAACTTAAGCAATAAGGGAACATCCTTCAGCTTTGTAAATGTATGCATGCGTGATTGTTGCAAGCGCTAACTTTTTAGATATAAAAGTGTGACACATTTTTTTGTTATTTGGAGGCGTCGGGGAGCGGATGTGGGTGTGTGTGTGGGGGGTGGGGGGTGCACTCACCACTTTTAAATGCAGTTAGGGGTAATTGTATGTATCTTCGGAGTCTGCTCATCTTGTTCCATCTGAGTCTCTCTGGGTCTCCTCAGGAGGTGTGGGCGATTGACTTTTGATGGAGATTTGAGCAAAGCGTTTAAATATGCCATTTTTGTTGTGTATGCATATTTCATTCACGTGGTTCAAACAATACGTTGATGATGGTAACCCTCAAAGCTTGTCTGAGTTTTGTCCGAGTAGCAACAACTAATAGATCCTGAGTGCGTTCCAGCCATTGAAACTGAATCACCAAAATACAGGTGATTGCGATAACGCGCCACTAGGCAGTAAGCATGGTAAGGGGGAAATTGTGAATACATTACTAAAACGGATTATTGCCCGTTCATAATCATTCTAATGCTATTCCTAAGGTGAAAGGTTGACATATTTCTTCGATAATGTACAGTAGGGCACTGCCTGATTAGAGGCGCAGTGGCTTGCTTATCAAAGGAAGTCATTCGCCGATAGTCCATCGTTAAATCTACCACATGTGACTTGAGTCACACGTAATTCACATAATTCCAATAGCCATACTTAACTTGACTCACAATGAGTTAATAAGTCCATTTTGCTTTCATTGCGTAGCCAGGTAGGATGCTTACAAGGTTGTTGTTTATATTGTTGTTCACATCAAGCTTTTAATAGATATATATACGATAAGTGGTATGCATGAAAGCCATTATGTCATCAAGCTTTAAACTTACTGTTCATAGAAACGATACGCGGTATCCACTATATCCATTAAGTCATTAAGTGATCACAATCACGCGACGGGCGTTGAACAAAGAAGTGGGGGGGGGGGGGGCGGAGGTGTCCTGTTTCTGTGGGCCAATGGCATTACCCATGACGGTTACTCAGAACTCCATGCTTGTCATTATGATGTTTAAAATTCACTCTTGTGTATGGTTGTATTGTTAAGAGTTGCGTTTGAACTTGATTTATCGCCCAATTCCCTATCTCTAATGTACATGAGCAAATTACATGTCAAGTTGCAACCAATCGCAAACAAGTATTTGTAAAGAACTTAAGCCATACTTCTTGTCATCTATTAGATGAGGATAGTTCACATTTATTTCGGTAAGCCTACCCCACAAAAAAGTGAATAGAACACTATTATCCACTAACGAACCTATCGTGTAATATGACAACTGTGTCATGTAATTTCACATACACGTTTTCGTTGCATTAGCACCCTCAGTATCAACCACTGATCGTCCCATGTGAATTGTAACATACTTTATTGCCAATGGGATTGGGAGAGTTAATACCGACTGACCGTGAGACCGTGCAGAATCCACTCAAACGTGTTTCATGGTTTCATAGCATGTTTGACCCGTACCGTATCCGGCATACCTTCGCGTGATCCGAATGACCTTTGATTTGTAGCACAAACTAATTATTGTGGTGGGTGAAAAAACAGAAAATGTATCCCTTAACCAAAAAGAGCAAAATTGTAATAATGATCAACGGACCTCAATCCTTTTCCTGTCCACATCCTTATTTCATTTCATAACAGTACTTCCTTGAATACTACCGAGAATCCTACCGATGTTAATACTACAATGACCACATTGACTCATAATAGTCCAGTTGGTCGGCCACTGTGGTACCGTATTATTGGTATGACTTTGTATTAATATTCACTGGAATAAGCCTGATGGTTATGCATTAATATATCCTTGTACCTTGCACCACGTAGAAAAATCGCGAAAGCAGCCCATTTGGGAAGAATAATTATTGTAGGTGGTCTCAATATCTGATGGTGCAGTTAGTGAAGAGAAAGTTCATGTGAAGTGCACTATATGCATTTCAAATCAAAATAGGTCCTTGATCTTAATAATAATGATGGTATTCGTTAGAATGCACAGAACGTGTTTCGTTTCACGTACATTAGCCTACCTATTTAAAGAAAATGTTGTGCAATTGATATCAAGAAAGACGGGGCTTAAATCAATTGTGTTTTGGTTATGT
Organism: Arbacia lixula; assembly: GCA_963669155.1. Classification (NCBI taxonomy): domain Eukaryota; kingdom Metazoa; phylum Echinodermata; class Echinoidea; order Arbacioida; family Arbaciidae; genus Arbacia; species Arbacia lixula. Next base: position 1,357,058 of record OZ022588.1, read on the forward strand.
TCTTCTATTGAATTGCTACAAAGTAATTTGGAGTCTGGAGTTGGATTTTGTTTCACATTTATTCTAGGTCTTCCTCTAGATCAGTTCATACTAGGTATGATCAAGCGAAACTACACTTGATAATGTTGTCAGCCCACTACTCTACCCCCCCCCCCCCCCCTTCCCCCCTTCCCATCCCTCTTCTTATTATGGTACCTGCCATACTGATTTTAAACTGTCTCCTGAATCATGTAAATGCCAACACTTTCTATCACCTCTCATTTAAGATATTCTCACACCTTCTTTCAACATTCAGTTACACGACCTCTCTAAGGCATACTATGGTTTTGTTTCCTATCATTTTGCCATTTGTCTGTATTTATAATTGTACCCTACCAACGCCCAATCCCACGGATGTTCATTTGATGCTGGATGGAGTCGTGTTTTTGTACGTGGATGGAGACTTGTGACGTTGACTCTGAAGTAATTTGGAGTCTGGAGTTGGATTTTGTTTCACATTTATTCTAGGTCTTCCTCTAGATCAGTTCATACTAGGTATGATCAAGCGAAACTACACTTGATAAATGCTTGGTCTGACCATCGAGCCGATCAGATTGACCAAGGATTTTAGCTATGGTTCGTATATTCTTGGTTTGACTCTGATCTTTGGCCATATGTTACGCAATGCAAGTTACGTCATCGAAACGACCGGTGAAATGACATGTGAAGGTACCGTTGAAACAACAACATACCCGCGTTTATAGCCTATGATGTCTACAACAAACCCGTCTCAATTTCCATACAACCGTAATATTATGTTGATCTTACACTTACAGCTAAGAGTTAGACTGCTATACTTATATCGATGCTACGTATAGGTTATAACGTTTTTATTACAGTGGATTGTTAATCAATTGAGCTTATCCATTTTTTTTATTCTTTGTAGGTGTTGTTGTTGTTACACATAGCCATGCTTGTACTCCATATCATGTGATTATGGACCCCTGATTTGTGTAGCTTAGTCTGAGAAAGAGTTCTGAAATGAATTAACAAATTGCATCATACTTACCTTGAGCCAGTGAAAATCCCGACAAGAATCCAAGCAGAAGGAGGGCAAGAGTGTACCCTCTGAACAGAAGTTGCCAGTGCTTCATAGTTTTTCCTCTTGAACAGGAGCACAGTTATCACATCAGATACAAGGTATTCCAGCTGGCCTGATCGAAAGCATTCATTGAAACGATCCACATGCACTACACCCCATTCATTTCTTCACTCCTTAACTAAGTTCAGTATAAACGAAAGTCGATGCCGCTTAGCCAGTTAATTAACGATACTGCACAACGAACCGAAGCTACAGTCATGACAGTTGGGAGTTTATAGTGTTAGAGCGGTGTAACAAAATCCCGGGCGAATGTATCACAGAATCTGCAAACCAAGTCAAGAGGAAAAGTACATGGACCACCAAACTATGATTATACAGACTGTAGTAGAGTATATAAAACCTAGGTCAAGGCTCTAGATTTGTGGTATAGACCAATGTGCACTGCGCCCACTTGTATATACACCAATATGCTTTTTTTTCAATGGGCGTCGCTTGTATTGCGGTCCGCTTCGATGTGTTCGAGCGTGAAAGGGATTCGAGAGTGGCGTGAGAATGACCAAATTGATTATACCATGGATAGGGTCTATGATGCTACTCACACAGTCAGTATTCAGTCAATCGGCAGCGCTCGCTCGTTCTATAGAAATCGTGAGCGTTTTATTTTTTGTCTCGCGAAATCTCACGCGCAGATTTTGCTGCACGTAGATTATGAAGGAATTTGACATGCTCGCGAGATCTTTTGCTGAGGTCTTCTGTAAGCATACTGATCAGGATTTTTTTAGACAGGGATTGAGATTATATGTTTCTTAATAAATATTTTTAGTTTTTATCGAAATCCGCAAAGGAGTTTTTATGTTATTTGCCTTCAAAAACAGGCCTCAATTTTTTTTTGAAATATGTAAGCTCTCAGACCTTGCTGGATGCTGACCCTTCTATGGATTGTACGGCAACGACAGTTACGGCTCTAAAAAGCCAATACTTCAGCGGAGATTCTGATTCCAATATTGTTTGGGCTCAAAAATAAAACATTTGAGCTATTCGTCTTCAAAGTGACGCGAGATTTTAGAAATCGTACGGACTTCGCAACCGATATATACGTAAGCTCCCAGACTTTGCTGGATCCTGACCCTTCTACAAATTGAACGGCAATACCAGTTACAGCTTTGGAAAGCCGGTACTCCAGCGGAGAATTTGATTCCAGTTTTGTTTGGGCTCAAAAATAAAACATTTGAGCTATTCGTCTTCAAAGTGACGCGAATTTTCAGAAATCATACACGGACTTCGCAACCGATATTCGTCCGCAGGCAGCAGAAAACACACGATTTTATTTTCAGCTCGGTAGTCGTGACCTTCGCTTTACCTCTCGAACCGCGAAAAAGGTCTCTTTTTCAAACTGCGATATCTCCATGAATATATCATATTTTTGTACACTTTCTTTTGTAACTGTATGTTGGAGGTCGACATTTACTAAGGGTGAAAAAACATTTCATTGAAACAGGCAGAAAAATATTGAAAATTCGAGATAAATAATGTGGTTCTAATAAAAATTTAAGAAATGAAAATAAACTCTATATTTCAATGTCAATCGCTTTTGAGCCCCTAATATTTAGAGATCATCTGAAGCGGAATTTATTGTACTTTATGGAGATACCATTATTTTTCAACCTCCCCCCATAGAAGGGTCAGGATCCAGCAAAATATCAACCTTGTTCAAATCCAGAATGAGCGAGATATGACGAAGTTGTGAGCGATCCTAACCAGTCAATCATAGTCCGCGGACTATGATTGGATCGCCTTGGATCGCCGGTAGAATTTCGTTATTATCGTGGACTATGATTGGCTGCTTAGGATCGTTCACAACTTCGTCATATCTCGCTCATTTTGGATTTGAACATGGTTGATGTTTTGCTGGATGCTGACCCTTCTATGGGGGGAGGTTGAAAAATAATGGTATCTCCATAAAGTACAATAAATTCCGCTTCAGATGATCTCTAAATGTTTAGGGCTCAAAAGCGATTGACATTGGAATATAGAGTTTATTTTATTTTTTTTAATTTGTATTAGAACCACATATTTATCTCGAATTTTCAATATTTTTCTGCCTGTTTCAATGAAATGTTTTTTCACCCTTGGTAAATGTCGACCTCCAACATACAGTTACAAAAGAAAGCGCACGAAAATATGATATATTCATGAAGATATCGCAGTTTGAAAAGGAGACGTTTTCCGCGGTTCGAGAGGTCAAGTGAAGGTCACGACTACCTCGCTGAAAATAAAATGAGCGTATTTTCCGGTGCCTGCCGTTTGGCTGTATTGTCTACTCCAGTGACTGAGTTTTTGACTGTTCAAAAGCAGGCATGCGTAGACACCATAACACGCCCCCCCCCCCCCCCCTCTCTCTCTCTCTCTGCCACTCCCTCACTCTTTCTTTTTTCTCTTTCTCTCTCTCTCTCTCTCTCTCTCTCTCTCTCTCTTTCTCTCTGTCTCACTCTCCCTTGCTGTTTTCCCTCACTCTCTCTCCCATTCTCACCCCTCTCTCTCTACCCCCCCTCTCTCTCTCTCTCTCTTGCTCTCACTTTCCCTCTCCCATTCAACCACATACACACACACACACACACACACACACACACACATACACACACACACTCTCTCTCTCTCTCTCTCTCTCTCTCTCTCTCTCTCTCTCTCTCTCTCTTTCTCTCTCTGTCCGAGAACCTAGTTTCCGTCAGGGCACTGAACCAGAGTTCAGTTCCAGAGAGAACTCTTTAGTCAGTTAGTCAAGCGTGTCTGAATCACGTGATTTTATATGATAGAGAATACAGCTACATGTATTATCTTGTAAAAAAAAATGCTTGGGGGTAAATCCTCCTCATGATTCTAAAAGGGATAAAAGGGAAGGGGGGGGGGGGAGAAAAATGAGCGATTCTTCTGTCTGCTTTTTCCCTTCTTAATGAAGGATATCTCAGTAAACATCTCTTTTGAGAGATGTTGTTGTTTAGAACCATAGACCTGCATAGCGATGGGTATGACGACACTACTTCGGTACTGTTTGTTATCCAATTTAGTCACAGATAGTTGGTAATGGTCCCAGCCCCTTTTTCTCTATGTACCGTTCTCTTCACCATGGCCTCACCTTCTGTCATATATGCCCTCACCCCCCCCCCCCCGGCCCCCACCCTTCTACTTTTTCTTTGTCACACACTCTCCTCATTCCTTGCTGTTCTGGATGCACTACACTCTTCGATTTAGCAGATTCATATTAGGAGCATGCATTAACCAGTATGTTCCGAAAAAATGATGAAATACATTTTTTTTTTGGATAAGCCAAGACTTGAAAGGTATGGCAAATTTGTCATAATACGCCTATAAGTTTGACGTTATGATAGACCTTTAACACGTTTAAATTGATTACATTATACAGCAGAAAGAATGTGTGTGTGTGTGTGAGAGAGAGAGAGAGAGAGAGAGAGAGAGAGAGAGAGAGAGAAGGAGGGAGGGAGAAATGAAAAGGGGATGCAAAGGGAAGAGGGAATAGAGATAGAGAAAGAAAAATAAAAGAGAGGGACTTTTCATACAACCCCCTCTTCATATTCCTCATATCTCTCTTCATCCGTAAAATCACCTTCATAACCGCCCCTCCGCCAAGCCCGCCCCCCCCCCTTCCCCCCATGCCGCCCCTCTATCCATTTCTTTTCACGCATTTCACTCTTCCCATGCGGGTCGGCATGCACTACATTATCTGTGCTGTTTGTTCAATGGTATTCAAACAAACTAGTGCATAATAACGAGAACAAGTATCTTCGACCATACGGAACCACATTGGACACAAGATGGCGGTGCTCAATAAGTCAGTTCAGGGGACATTCAGTTTACTAATCTAGAAGTATAATCACAGAGTCATTCCTTTTCAAAACGGACAAAAAACAACAACAACAACAAAGGGACTTCATTTTCTTTCGATCAGCCAAAGCTTAATTTTGGGGAAATCGTTTAAGCTGATAACAATGAATAAAAATAGAGAGAGAGAGAGAGGGAGAGAGAGAGAGAAAAGAGAGAGAATGAGAGAGAGAGAGAAGAGAGATAGAGAGAGAGAGAGAGAGAGAGAGAGAGAGGGAGAGAGAGAGAGAGAGAGAGAGAGAGAGAGAGAGAGAGAGAGAGGAATGGGTGGAAGGGGGGGGGGGGGTGGAGAGAGGAGATTTTATACCACCACCTACACCAATTCCCCGTCTCCCTCTCACTCCAAACACCCTCTTTGACACCCCCATTCACCCTCATGTACTATTTTCCCCATTTTACATGAGGGTTAATTATTCAATTTTCGCATTCAATGTTAACATAATTCTTGTTTTCCATTTTCCGTTGAGGAAATAGAATGAAATTGAAATGAATAATGAATGACCGCCCTCTTGTGTTTAATGTGGTTGAGTTAAGTGAAGTGCAATGCAGTATCACTATTGGGGGACGGGCCCGGGAGGGGGGGGGGGATGTGTGATAAGAAAAGGGAAATGGGGCGGGGGCGTAACGATAGTATTAGGGATGAAGAGAGACTAGGAAGTGGTATGATTTTTCCCTTCCACCCCCCCCCCCCGCCCCCACCCTTCTCTCCCGCTCCCACTTTATTCCCTTTACAAACAAACATTTTATAACATAAATATTCGGATATTTGATGTTACCCATTGAAAATCAAACGGAAAATAATTAAATCAAGTTAAAATCAAATCATCAGGAAAAGGAGAAACAAAAGGAAGGATTTAATAATACACGCACATGCACGTAGACTCTCATTTACTATGTTAAAATATGAAAAACACCAAAGGCCTCTACCCCATTTCCTTTAATTTCTCCCTCAAACGATGTGGACTTTGCACAATGAATTCTGATTCTATTAGGATCGTTTGCACATAACCAGTTAGTCTTAAAAAAAAAATGTTTGAACGCTCGTTTGAACTCCTTGAGTAAATAAGACATATTTTCTGTTAAACGCACGATGCAATTTTAACACCTTCTTATTGTACACCAAGATCAAACAGTTAGTAGTCCAAATATTGGGAATTAGGGTATGTACACATGGTCAAGCCAATGAATACTAATAAGGATTAGTATGAACATGACGAATCCCTTTTGAATGCACACTGATTACAACGACACATTCACACGCGGAGACCATTAGCTCACTGCCTTCATTTCACGGCTGCCTGTATGATTGTAGCAACTCACAGATGCCAAGACTGTATACCGAGCAGTTGAACGGAAACAACCGTGTGAAAGGCTACAAAATAGTCCTACATGTGAAATGACATGATGGCAGACCACGTCGGAACGAACGTACATGTTGGCTGACATGGATCCTTGATGTGGCAGAGAAACTGCACGAAACCGCCTGACTCCTTCGTTGCTAGACTCCATACTCCCCTATGGGAAATATGTGCGCTCATACGAAAGCTGAACAAGAGACCTGCTAGAAAAAGGTTCGAACAGAGTTTTGAAATGCAACTGCAAACTTGGCAAAGGCACACACGCGAAGACGATTCCGTGCTTCCAATCTCCGCCTTCAAATTAATTGATGTTTGATTCATTCATTCATTGCTATCACAGTATTTTTATTATAATTATTTTCTTCAAATTTCCCACTGTAAATTGGCGATGGGGGAGGGAGTGGGATTGGTTGTACACACCATCCCCAACCAAAAAGTGTGTGGGGGATACATCACCAATTCAACCCCTCCCCGCTCTCTGCGCATGTACAGACCCCCAATATGTTTATTATGTTTCCTGGAATGATATCTTATGCGGAAACCATGATATTGTTAATGTATTCACTGGAGGTAATTTAAATTAGCTTAGATCACAACCGCTGACTCACTAGTCAGTTTGGTCTTTATCTGCACTTGTTTGCGTCATTAAGATTTTTACCCATGAACAAAATTATGAAGTTGGATGGCTTTCATTTTGTCGTTAACAAGCGGGTCTGTTTATTTCGAGTGGAAATTTAATGTTTTGCTTTGGAATGCGTAGTCAAGGCAACACGATATAAAGAGAATTAATGGATTTTCGGCACTACAATATGTCGTTAAAAATTATATATTTTGCCACAATGAAGGAGGATTACAACCACATTCTGGTCGCCATTTGTAATCTCTCAGCCCTAAATCCTTCTCGTTTTCTCTCATTTTCTTTTTCTCCCTTCTCTCTTTCCCTCTTCGTCCCTTTCACACGCAAATCCTCCCCATTGTCCCTTCATCTCCATCTCTTCTTTTCTCTCTATGCAGCACCGTCTGTCATATTCTCTGCCCCCCACCCTCTCTCTCTTTCCCTCTCTCTCTCTCTCTCCCTCCCTCCCCCCCCCCCTCTCTCTCTCTCTCTCTCTCTCTCTCTCTCTCTCTCTCTCTCTCTTTCTCTCTCTCTCTCTTTATTTATTAATCCCTCTATCTTTTTTTCCTGTTTTTGTTGTTTCTTTATTACCTTCTTAATACCAATTTCCATCTCTCTATATCAAATGCGTGTCCTTTTCTCTCTATTTCATTTCCTTGTCCTTCCTTCTCTTTCTCCCTCTCTGTCTCCTTGTCACGTAGGTATTTCCCTCTTCATCTTATTTTTATCTCTCGTTCATAGTTTGACCCCTAAATAAAGCTAGACTATGCAAATTTGTGCACTTTTTTCTTTGAAATAAAATTCAGTAACAGTGTTCGCTGTGTGCCCTCGCATTATGTCCGGTCACGAATAAGTCAGAGAATCACGCCCGATTCTCATTAAACAAATAAAAAAAATGTCTTTTGATTTGCTCGACCAAGCGGATGATAATGGATGCTTGCAAATATTACACCCCCTACAAGGCCGCATATTACCATGCTTAAGTTGTTTGCAGAAAAAAAAATGCATAGTTAACTTGAAAGCAAGAAGGATCATAGCGCTCCACAAGGAACGACGCATTCACTGTATTCGGAAATGGCGTGTCTACGACATGTGTTTTTCACGCTTCTTGCCCTGGTCGGGGTGTCATTTAGCATTGCGAGAGTGAGTATAAAATCGTTTTGCTTTGAAGGATATATGATTTTTCGATATTGTACATTGTGATAGAATATGTATTGTGGTGTTGTAATATAATATACCAATGGATGTGTGTTGTGGTATTCACGGCTACTGTTCTTTTTTCTGCTGCTTGTTGTATTATATTGGTTGGTGTCTATCAGGTGTGGCATAATTTTAGATATGATTATATTGTTATGCATAATTTTTGTATCCGCTATGCATTACTATGTCGTGAATTAGCTTATAAACGCATGTTTACACTGTGTGGTGTCCATTATGCAATTATTCCATGCGATTCTTCTGTACAAGTTTATCATTCGTAAATAAAAAGTTTCCTTTACACCTATACCCCCCTCCCCCCTGCCCCCCTCTCTCTCTCTCCCTCTCCCTCTCTTTCACATACACTCACACGCACACACGCACACACACACACACGCACAAACACAGACGCACGAGCGCGCGTAGACACACCTACACCACAAAAGTATTATATGTTAATTTTAAAATGTCTTTCCCCGAAAAACATCCTTGCACAACACGCCTTTCAAATTAAATAGTGCTTGGAATCAGATAGTGTTTATTTTGTTTGAAAGAGTGTTTACTCAGGTATTCATTGATCATTGACATTCATTATACCGAACGTACTTGGTTGTAGAAAAAAAAAAGAATTATATCAGCGCGACTAATGAATATTGCTTCGTATTCCCTATTTCATCTTTCGGGTTCAGTTAGTATCACGTGACCCTCTCAGAAATCGTATAAATATGATATCATCATCATGGAATACTGCAGCGGGGATCAGGCGTAATCAACCGTATTTCTTCCACTGAGACAAGTGGATATCGAATATCTCTTTCGGACATACTCCAAATCGTTTATGAATTGTAAGAGAACCCTAATTACCAGTCTAACTCTCAACGGAGATAAAGACTATGTCTGCGTCTGTGTGTGCCGGAGAGAGAGAGAGAGAGAGAGAGAGAGAGAGAGAGAGAGAGAGAGAGAGAGAGAGAGAGAGAGAGAGAGAGAGTTTCTGCTTGGTTCCGTGTTCAATTATTCGACCCTCTGGATGATTTCACATAGATCTGTGCGCATAAGCAAATTGGGATGCGCAGAATTGGCTAAAGATACGCAGCCTAGATGCTTACGCAATTTTAGAATAATGTATATCAATTACATAACTCTCAACGCCCCTTTCCAGATTCGCCAACTGCTGTTTCAATAAATTATATTGGTTTTAAATATGATTTTACGTTTCAATAGAACATTGCTTAAATGTATCTTCCTTTCAGTACATTATAATCATGCCCAGTCTCGCCGTAATTTCGTATTTTCATCCAGAAAAGTATCACATCTCATTTTCGCTTACCCACATTATGGCAAATATTGCATGACAAAACTACCAGTTCATCAGGGAAATATGACGGAATATGTGTGACACAACCATGTGGACACAATATGCGTTGCAATGATAACAGCAGCTGTCTGACATGATTGATATGTAATGGAACCAAACTCCGCTCGAAGGGAAGGATATACATTTCTTTAAAGATGGCTCGTCCCTTTTAAAAACATCTGCAAACTTCATGAAAGTTTGCACATATTTAGCACGCGTCTTTGCGATACCAACTGTGAAATTTTAAGTTCAGAGGTGCTATAACTCTCGTAGAATAGATGAAAATCGAATACTGAGATTTTATTCAAATTGACTGTTGAGTTTTTGAAATTACGACTATTTTTTTGGTACGAAAAAAGAAAGCTCGATCAATTATCGAAGATTATTTCCTCAAAACCGAATATTACGCTTTGTCGATTCCAGGGAAAAGTTATATAGCCACTCTTTCTCTATTGATGACAAAGCCAGGGAACTTTCAGAATTAGGTCTGCAAAAGGGACGGGCTACCTTTAAATGTCGTTGGGTACGCATGCCAACGTCCCCCGGGGGTTTCATTCTATCATCCCAATTTAACAATCATTGAAATTTTCTTTCTATTTTCGAGTTCAAATCTTGCGTTTTCAATATAAGGATTGAGGACAATGCATTTACTACAATATTATTCATTCAAAATGTCAAACGATAACAAGTGAACTAGAAATGGCTTACGTAGTTAAATCGCATCCCGGTAAACAGTATATTACAGGTTTGAATCTTTCTGGTTTCAGAATTTTTGTCTGACTGATTTTTCATTTATTCACACTTCTTACTACTCCTGGATGTATACCTATTTTTTTAATCAAAATTGAAATTAACCCAGACAGACCTCTCTCTTAACATGCTTAATAAAAAATTTAATGGATAACAAATATGATTATCTGCAATGAAGTGGGCACCTAAGGGACAAGCCATTTAGTTTAACATATTTGAGATAAATCGATCAAGTTCAAATCAGTAATCGTAATCATTAACAGTTATTTTGGGAATCATGTTTTCATCAAACTGGTTTTCTATAAACACAAATAAGTAAAACATTTCACACTCATGAATGTATTCAATTGGTGAATATGCCATGTCTAACATTGTATATTTGAGCTCAATGCGAATATTACTATAGTGTCTTCCATGTGTCTACCGTAGTGTGTATCAATAAAACAAGATTGATTTATAACATAGTCATTCCACCCTTGGCTGCGATATGCCTTGTTTTCGCTACTACGTTATTGTGATGAATGTAAGAATAATAGATGCATGAACGCCTATACCAGTCAAGGCATCCCGCTGCGATCTGTTGAATATCAATACCCCATTCTACCTAGATATTAGGAGGGTGTCTGACTGTAAAGAATATACTCCTGTTGAAATTACTATTCAATTGAATCATTCATTGAGAAAAAAAAAACATTCGTTTCGTTCATATTGTTAGTGGGTCTGTCTCTCAGGCTTGTGTCGAGGCGGCACTGAAAACAGGAATGCGTGGATCATGTGAATAGTATGTGTGAAGATGGAACGTATGTCCGTTTACCATTTCCCATTGTCATGATTGTCTATCACTGTTTTTTTTTTAACGTACCCCATGTCCCCTTTTCTTCTCTCTCTCTCTATCCGACCTTATGTCATTATATTTGACTCTCCTTTTCACTTCTATCTTGTTTATATTGTTTCTGAACTCTTCTTTCTAATTCTTACTTTCCTCTTTCTTTTCGCGTCACTTTCCCCGTATACTTTCCTTTATTTTTGTACTCACCATGTTCACGTTATGTCTCTCTCATCTAACATCCCTTTATCCTGTCTAGTTCCCTTTATTATATTCACTATCTTTTGTGTGCATCCATTTCCTTCATTACCATTTTTTTTCCTATGTGTATTCTGTCTGCTATCCTTCGTATTTCTATTTTACTATCATCCGTTACTACCATTGTATCATCTTCTTTCATTTGTCTATTTTCGATCAGCATCACAACACATTGACCGTGGATGAACTACGACACTACGGAAGAAAAGACGTCATTATAAAGGGTGAAATAATTTTTATATTATCCAATTGCAACTGTTAATGCGGTATGATGGAAGAACGCTTTATTTACAAGTGAATCGTTTTTAAGGATTTACCACCCCTATATATTTCACATTTGAGACATTAATTTGTTATAGATAGGAGCGTATTTAATCTCCATTAAAGTATTGTACTTATATTTAAGAGGATAAGGAGGTTGAATAGGAAAAAAAAAGATTTTTAAAGAGATGCTTAATAGGAAGCAATCAAACAATGTTATGTTACTCATTGCGGATAAATTGCTAGTAATAATCGTCTGTCTCGCAATGTATGGTCATCAAGGGATTGGTACCGCCCAACGATGCGAACCTATTAGCGGTCCGTTGACTGGTCGATCACCCGTGAATGCCGGCCGGTGAGCTTTGTCCTTTGTTGGTAACATAATTACCGACCGATGCGAGCTCTATCAACTATACGCACTACAATTTTGTATCACACCTGACGAAGTGTTGCAGCGGCGCACGATAAGTTGCGATCTTAGATCCCTTGTTGACCATACATTGCGAGACAAACGATCATCACTAGCAATATGGATACTGGTTGGGGCACCATTAATCATCAATTTAATATACAGTATAGACGGGTTAGAGAATATGATAGTAAACATGGTAAACTTAATGATTCATAACATAGATGGTTTGTTTAAGAAGGGCGATATATTTTGATATAAAATGTAGGGTGGGGGTGGGTTCAATGGTGTTGGAAAAGTGGTATAGGAGGTATAATTCGCTTAGCTATTCTCTTTTTCAGTGATGTACAGACGATGTTTTCCTTTTATGGCATTACACTGCCGAATCTCACTCTTTGTTTCACAGTTGTGAAAAGGTTAGGATACTTGCTTATATCTTGCAATTAAGATAATCTGCTTTGTTGCAAAAAAATATCGCTAGAACATTCCACTCTTGCAGAATATGATATCATCTTGCCGAGTTACCACAGACCCACGCGAAGCGCGCGTGATGTCCATCTAGCCAATGGAAAGCCGAATGGCGTCTCTTTCACGGCGTTTGAGGAGCATCATCACGTGACTCTCGACGTCAACACGTGGTTGCTCCCGCCTGGCTTGGAAGTGGATTATCTGACGGAGGGCGGATCGATCCGGCGCGAACCGGGCAGCGACTGTCACTACTATGCCACGTCACTCACACATCCGGGATCTGGAGGAGCGCTCAGTACTTGCAACGGACTGGTAACAGCTTGTAGTAATGTTCTGAGAGTGTTTCGCTATAATCATTGCTATTATAACTTTTTTTTTTTTTATTGCTATTATAACTTTGTGTAGTTGTCTACTTTTGTCGAAAGTGTCGACATGGAAATGCCTTAAAACTAGATAAGCCCCCCTGCCTTCACACAATTCTCATCCCCTCTTTCGCTCGGTCAATTTACGTGTATGCCTGGTTACAGTATGATATATTCAGTCTCTTTCACTCTTTTCACAAATCTCATTCTTCCTTGCACTCGTTCTCTATCACCCTCTTTACACCCTCTGTCTACCCCTCCCCCTTTTTAAAGTATTCCGCTCCATATACCACCTTTCTTTTCTCGTCTCACCTCCAGAGAGGTGTCCTAACCGTAGGGGATGACGTCCTCTACATTGAACCTCTTCACAAGGACCACATCAGAAGGACAATGAACACGCAGAAAAAGTGGAGGAGGAGTACCGGTGGGAGCAGCCAGGGTCACCATGGTGATGATACTAGTAGCCATCCACACATCATCTACAAGATGGACGCCTCTAAAGACGTCGAAACGCTGTGTCCCATTCGCAGTGGTAATTTCATTTCATTGAGCACATCTAAATTATGACACGAGGTAAGGGATACCAGTGGTAACAATTACGGGAGCCATCATAACCACTCTGCTATATTTAAAGGGCATATACTGTATTGGGAAGGCAAAAAAGCCTTCAAAATGTAATTGTTAGCAATCTTCTTGCCAATGATCTTAAATTCATGTATTGACCATTTTAGAAGCTTGCTGAAAGTTATTTGCCCTGAAATGACCCACATTTGGAGTAATGATTGATTAAATCACAAATCTTCAAAATGTTCGGCCCGAACATTTTGATGATTTAATCATTGATCATTAATTACTCCATATGTGAATCATTTCAGGGCAAATAACTTTCAGCAAGCTTCTAAAATGGTCAATACATGAATTTAAGATCATTGGCAAGGAGATTGCTAACAATTACATTTTGAAGGCTTTTTTGCCTTCCCAGTACAGTATATGCCCTTGAACCACAGACCCATTGGTATGCTTACATGAACTATATAATCATGCAAAGATTTCTTCACGCCATCCTGAAATAAACCGAAAATTGGCTCTGTGCACTTGACATAATATTACAGTTAAGAATGCGGGTCCGATAGTCTTTACCACTGATATCCCTTAAAGGGGCTGGTCACTGCTTTCAATAAAAGCAGACAGTTGAAAGAAGCGTGAAGATTTGACGAGAATCCGTCAAAAGATGAGACAGTTATAGTCTTTTCAAATTTCAATTTTGTGACGTCACGTGCGAGGTGCTCTCCCATACGTTCTGTGCAATAGGATTCCAAAAGTTGTTTTTTTCTGTTTTTGACAACATATTTTTTTCAGAGAGGTATGTGTGTCAAAACGTGTTTCTAATGATGTTTCAAATGCACGAGTAAAAAGATGCAATTCTGTTTGAGCAAATGGACATTAACTTAATTGTATATGAGGACTCCTCGCACTTGACGCCACAAAAGCAAAATTGTTAATATTTAAAACTTTCTTATCCTTTGAAGGATTTTCGTCAAAACTTCACCAATATGTTTCTTTGATGTGTTTGCTTTGTTAAAAAACAAATTAATGTCAGGGTGAACTATCCCTTTCAAATGATTTTAATATGGTTGTTTTTTTTTTTATCATTTCCCGATGCCTTTGCTGTTGATGGAGGGGTGATGTAGAGGCAGACACGTGTCACGAAGATATACCAGAGGGAACATTAGTGATCTGCCCCTCCCTCCGTCTACCTTCTGTACAAAACCCACTATCTTTTGCCTCTCCCCAATCCTCTCATCGCCTTAAAACAAATTTATAACACTCTTGTACTTTAATACTTTAATAAAAGTTGCATGTCACATCATAAAGTCAAATTATGTCATTGTTTGATAAGCAGGTTTAGTTATATTTCAGCATTTATTATTCTTGTAATAGTACCTTGAATATTTCAATGAAATTTTAACTTTTCAGATAAATCTAGAACTAAAAATGTTTGTGTATCACATATTTGCTTAAATGGCAGTTGTCATCGGATTGACAGGTAAGATGCACAGTGGGCATTGCTGCCAAAATTTGTCCGAAAGGGAAAGGATCATTCCAGGAAAAACAATCTTCTTCTTTTTTTCTTATCCAAGCACGAGAGGCGAGGGCGGCCAATCCCAACATCTATACTGGGCCCTATCTCGGGGCGAAGTACCTTGAGATCTTTCTCGTAGTAGACAGCGCCATATACCAGGAGTATGGGACGAACACGGAGGCATATGTCACATCAATAATCAACATTGTAAGTTCTCAAACTTACGAAATTTATGTATTTGAATGTAAAAACGTATGAAATGTATTAGCGAGAAAAGGGTAGGTTTTTAATATCCTTTTCACTTATTTGGAATCATTGAAACAAATAAGAGTAAAAAAAAAAAATCAAGAAAATTACCGACACATGTATTCCTCATAACGCCTGTTTTCCCTAGTATTCAAGTGTATTATTTTTTACAGAATAGGTCTGTTCATTTACGTTTCCATATCGCCATCTATATTGAAACACGGATGTAAGAGTTGGGCAGTTTAAACAAGACAGAGAAAATTATTAATATATCAGAGATATGGTTCTTGAGAAGGATAATGCGGATAAGTTGGACAATTTATGCATCAAACGAAAATCTTCTGATCAGAGTGAATACCAACGTGAAACTGCTGACAAAAATAAAACTCATTACCTTGATTTGCTTAGACACAGTCTACGAAAAGAATGACTTATAGAACTGACTCTGGCAGGGACTATAGAGGGAAAGAGAGCAAGCAACCACACATATTTTTTAAATGGAATGGGATGTCCACTCTGGAACTAATACATCGTTCACACAACATGAATGATTTGCACAAATGATCGCCTGTGCCACTAGATAACGGCACTAAAAGAAGAGCGTTATCTAGTCATTTGTACATTTATCACTTAACCTGACCGCAGATGAGCAGACGCTATGCTGACCCCAGTCTGGATATCAGTTTGCGGATGTCCATCGTCCGTTTTATTATAGCCACGACCCCGACGATCACGGTCAGTACAATGTATATGTATAGGAATATACAAGTGGGCAGTAGGTGTATGTACATGTGTGTTGTGTTGCGTGTTTGTGTCTATTACTACGCGTGTATATAGCGCGTACTTGCACTGCTATCAAGAAATTGAGACATACTGTAAATATTTTGAATGTCCAGGCCTTTTACCCACCCTGCACCGCCCAAGTCTTTTTTTTCGAAGTGGTGTATAATATGTGACTGCTGCGTTCCTTGACGTATGGTTTTCAATTCAATTCAATCGAAAAAAAAATATATTGTGCGTACGTGTGTGTCCGTTGTGCGTGCCTGTCCGCATGTCTGTGTGTATGTATTTTTGCGCGTGTAATCGTGCTTGTGGGACTGTGTTTCTGGGTGAAGTGCGTGTTTTAGCAGATCACCTGTGTCATCATTGTATGCTAGACCAGAATGATTTCATTGAATTAAAAACAAGTAAGTTCATTGTATTTTTTACATGTCAATTCATAAGTGAGATACAATTCACATTTTACATAAAATGTGTTTTATTACAACCCAAACGACTGATATTATCGATACATTGATTTTCAATCATGTCAATTCACGACATGAAATCTTGGCCATAATGGTCTCCTTGTCGCTAAATGACAATGAAACTAATACATTCGAAAAAAAAAAATTGTTACGTTAACGTCAAAATGTAACATTATCATTAACGTCTTAACCCTTAGGCTACTAGTCCGTCGGGAAATCAGCAGACATTCACGCCTGTTGCCAATTTAGAGAGCAGTCTGGATAGCTTTTGTGCGTGGCAGGCCAACATCAGCCTGAACGACGACAGCGACCAGACGGACTGGGACCTAGCCCTACTCTTTAAAGGGTGAGCCAATCGGAGTGAAATCATCAAATCGAAAAGAGAATCATGGCGTGTTTCACCCCTTGTGAAGATTTAGCATGAACACACCAGAGACAAGTTATATGTTTGTTAAGATATTTGCAAGAATGAGGGAGCCCCACACCCCCACCCCACTCCCACTCCCCCAAACAAACAAAAACATTTTTTTTTTCGTTCCGTTTAATTCCAGTTCTTTATAGTCATATCTGATGATTGTAATTTCCTAGTTTCCCCTCTGCCTACAAGTGCGAATGAAATCAATATTTATCCAAATAATTATGTGCTTTTAGAGATTAGCGTAATCAAACAGCTACAGATCCTCTTACCGAAGTAAAACATACAGGAATCCATCAGTTTAGGAAATTTCCCCGTAATTGGGGAATATTAAGATATCAGCCTTTTGCAGTGTTTTCCACCAGTTAGATCATTGCTCATCGCCTGTTCATTGCCTGCACTAATACCTTTATTTGTATATACCACCATGTATCATTCAATATATCATTGTTTTCACTATATATGACCTTCATGCATGTTTTTTTTTTGTTTGTGGAACATAAATTGAATCTTTAATCTTAAATCATATATGTACATATATATATATCTACAGGGAGAGCGATTATCTCGACGGCCCTGGTTATAGTCTGGTTGGTCTCTCAACCCTCGGGGGCACCTGTCAAGTGGACACCAAGTGCTCCGTGACCGAGGACTCTGGGCTCACCTCAGGGCTCATTATGGCTCACGAAACAGGCCACTCGTAAGTCAACCTCTCCTGGGCCCCGTAACATAAAGGTTTGCGATCAATTGCTAATTTAAAAGGCAGGCTTTCATTGGTTACTGGTTATTCATTTGAACAAAAAGCGCATGCAACAATGATATTGATATTTATATTTATGGATATATAAAAAAATGATATTTTGCGATTAATCGCAAACCGTTATGTTACGGGCCCCTGAAGGGTGTTTCACCAAGCTGTTCTTATGCTAAGAACGACTTTACGCACGACTGGTGACCCTTTGTTGTGCTAAATGAAATACCACATTTATTTTTGTTAAACGTAGTGGGGGTTAATTTCCAACAATCCCAATCAAATCTCACAAATCACAAACTTTGTATTCAGACGCTTGTTAACAACAAAAATATAATTATCCAAAGATCAGATTTCAACTTTAGCTCATGAGAATCAAAATTATTGAGAATCTAGTTTAGCAGAAGAAAGGGTGTTACCAGTCGTGCGTAAAGTCGTTCTTAGCTGAAGAATGACTTGGTTTTAAACACCCTCCAGGGACATATGAAATACCTTATGTGATTTATTATCAAGTGTATTGTGTGGAAGGGCTGATGTATGACTATGGATATGTTTGCGAATGTTTTTATATTGATTAGTTGTTTGTTTTATATGTAAATCAATTATATTCTTGTGAACAATTGTGCATCAATGTTTATTTCATATGCACGGGAGCTGCACCCTCAAACATAAACCTGCTAGGATTCTTACTGATATTCATGTTCTATGTATCACATATGTACAGTTAATGTTGATACAAATTTTATGATTCTGAAATGAACCCCATTTTACATGAAGAGGTTAGTCTTTCTCTGGTTGGATACATGCATGCGTCCTTAAGAAATCGTTTAAATGTATGGTCCTTGGTGAGCGGGTAAATGCTAAGACTTCATTATTTCTTTTGCAAGCACATGCTGCTCTTTGATGTTTTTGTTTGGTCTTGTCAATTGAAAATCTGTAACATTAACACATGAATAGTCAACTCCTTATCTTTTACCGTTCAAGCACTGGCTTATGGGAGTTACATGGCATGTATTATTGGTGTGATCATTTGCAGTTCCACTGAATTGATCATTCAAATTGTGATAAAAAAAAAGTCTTTAAAAGAACATAATTTCTCGAGAGGTATTTCACTACAAAGAGAAGTTTTGATTTGGATTTTGTTAAATGGCCTTCATGCACTACCTATATACAATGAAGTTCTACTCCTAAGGTGACCTTATAATGTTACGACAATTATGACGTGTCCACGTCTGGGTGTCTACGCGTGTGTGTAGGTGTATAATGTGTGCGATGTCTATGTGTGTGTGAGGGGGTGTCTATGTGTATTTGTATGCGGGTGTGTGTGCGACTGGGTGGTACCCCACACAGATTGGCTCAAACATACCTAGTGATCAAATAAATCGTGTTCACAATTTGTCCAAACCACGGCAAAAGAGCTCCTGTCAATTTTCTTTTCATTTATGTCATGTTTTGACAATAACCTGGTTGACGATGTTTTGAGATTGACGATGTTTTGTGATTGACAGGTTAGGTGTGGAGCACGATGGAGTATATGGGTGTGCCGAACATCAGAATATCATGTCATCCGGCCTAGCTAGCTCAACGGGGGCGTTTGAATGGTCTCTCTGCAGCTCAGAACATATGAAGATTTTCATCAGGTAAGGTTTTCACACACTGTAACCAGAGAGGTGGTCTTTGCCACTTCTCTGCTGTAACCATGCTTTAATGACAATTTCGTACAACATATTGTTTTGTTCTAGTGATGGTTAGGCATCAAATCATCATATTTGAAGTACAACAAGTTCATAGGATAAGCTAATTTTTAGGGGTAATATATCGCTTCATCATGGTGCAAGACTGTGGTATCATTAAAAAGCTATATTACTCCTCTCCAAATTGGTGAGCCACTAAAACCATCAGCTCTCTTTCTCTTCCAATCCCAACTCCTTCCTCTCTCTCAGTCTCTGTCTCTGTCTCTGTCTCTGCCTCTGTCTCTGTCTCTGTCTCTGTCTCCGTCTCTCTCTCTCTCTCTCTCTCTCTCTCTCTCTCTCTCTCTCCCTCTCTCTATAGTTTGAAGGGTAATGCATCGCTTCTTTCTCCACCAAAGTTAAGAGGTCCCCTACCATTGCAAAGAAGTCTCTACGGGCAACGGGAGGTGTTGTTGGTGGCACATGACAGTACAATAGAAATAATGTACATACTAACATAATAAAACATATCTATTTGCGTTATACTTGTAAAACACTTTGATTTCTTTTAAATGACCCTTTGAAAAAATATGATACCTCCTTACCTAAAAAAATAAAAGAAAGGCTATACGAAAAATGAGTATCTTCTTTACTTCCCCACAACACTGCAGCTCACAAACGTGTTTGGATGATGTCCCGTCCCTCGGCTTGGTACCCATCTCAGATTTCCCTGGCCAGTCTTACGATGCAGACGACCAGTGTAAGAAACAGCTTCAAGACTCAACAGCCGTCAGCTGCAGTTCACTGGTACGCGAAGGGATTCGTATCAATTCAATTATTTATTCATTTAACAAAAATCTAAAAAAAAAATCTTTAAAAAAAAAAATCATGAACAATGACTTCAAGGTATCACACACCCGTTATTGCAAGAAACGTATAATTGATATCAACCGTACTCTAATACCGCACATACTAGGCGACAAAAGTCAGTCGGAACTTCTACAATTGATTGATCATAACGTGTGTTTTTGTGACTATGTGGCAAACGTACGATTTTTCTTAAAGCATTGGCTAGATGTAATAGTGTACTGGGCGATATACATGGACATAGCGGTGGTTTCTTGTCATACTTGTCTAAGAAACTACCTACAGGACAAAGAACTAAGATTTCTTAGTTAGAAAAACATTTTTAATACGTTATTTGTAAAGTATTGGAAATCAAGCAGAAATATATGATATCAAATTGTATGCTTCAAATTATGTATAGTTTTGTCTAAACAGTATGTTACTAATCCTGTTAACATGTCAACATATCTGCGAAACTACAGGAAAATAGTATTCCCATCTTTATTCCTTTCTATTTTTACCTTTTCAGACGACTTGTTCAAAGTTGTCGTGCATAATACCCGGTACATCGTTTTGTTATGACAGCGGTATACCGGCCGAAGGGACGATTTGTGATGAGGGAAAGGTTTGTTTTAATTCCTTCTAGTTTTAGCGTATTAAAATGTGATGTACATTGTCCACTGGAGCCCACACGCTGATAACTGTGCGCCGTGTATTCCCATTGTGCTCCAACGACTAGCCAATCGTTCTCCCCAAACAATGTTGTCCTTACGGTTTATCGTCAGACCAAATTAAGAACAGTCAGCGTCCAACGACGACTTTATTATGTTCTGTTTAGTCATGACTAAAATAAAATGCCAACTAGGTTAACGCCACTCAAATAATGTGCATACACCCTTTTTGAAGGACGTCTTTCACTAATAAGTCGCTACCGCATTCTACAGTTATCAATAACCCATGGGCTGTACATTAAAACGGTGAATGCAAACATGAACTCATAATTAACAAATGTGCACGCTTGCATGAACCATTAAGTGATGTTAGATTACGCAGCCCTTTCTAGTAAATGTACCCAGAACGCTCCCTAAATACATTAGTAGTTATCTTATCTCAATTCCTCTATTAATCTTTCACGCCCAGGACAACCAACGACCATACTCCCATTTTGTGTTTATTGCAAATTGGACAGCCATAACCTTCACATAAAAAGCCAAGTCAATTAATTGAACGCCAGTAACTCTCTCAATACCATAGGTGCGTGATAAATGTATTACGTCAATGAACTTTTCTTGGATTGCTACTGAGATGATTAACACTGAACGTATTCCCTTTTCCTTCGGTCTTAGTGGTGTATCAACGCAGCATGCGTCGACAACTCCCTCCCCCACTCCACCCCGGTAGATGGCGGCTGGTCTCCGTTCAGCGAGTTCACACTGTGTTCCAGATCATGCGGTACTGGAGTGCAGCAGCAGAGCCGATCATGCACCGAGCCCGCCCCGCGCTGGGGCGGCCAAGCCTGCGTCGGGGAAAGCCATGTGTTCAGGCTTTGTAATCAAAATGTGAGGACATTTTCCCTTCACATTTTTCATTATAAATTTATTAATTTATGAATTGATCATTGGAAGCATCCTTTCATGCACCATATTCTGTAAATTTATGCATGTTAGTGTGTATTGTAATTTATTATTTCCCACAGTAGATACAATAATATCAACATAACATGATAAACAAGCATCAAAATAGTAATAAACATATGGAATAGTGTACAAATGGTAATGATAGATGCTTTATGTGTTAATGTGTGTGCATATTGTCATTCATATACCATAGTCTACGTTAGGTGTCTAATTTTTTGTTTATAAAATTAACAGGGGGAGGGAAAGGGGGGGGGGGGGGGAGGCTGCGCAATATACACTGATGGCATACTCATACAATCATTGTAATTGATTTGTACATGTATATGGCGTGTTTCAATTGCAAGTATGTAATTTATCTATATCATTTGTGACGCGTAAAGCTTCCCAAACTGACATTCCAAGTCGAACATTCTTCTCATTTACACCTCAAATATTTTCTATTCAAGTTCAGTTTAGTTCAGTATCAACCTTATATGGTGAAAGCAGAATGCTGCCATTTGGGATTTGGGGGGGGGGGGGGACTACTGTTGTACAAATTCATGCGCGGTAAATACAGATCCAGCCTCCAATAATACATTGAACCCGCTTTGAGGATAGGTCAGTCACTCTACGTTATATTCTTTAATTGTTCTCAAATATTAGCCTGTAGAGTCTGGCTCTATTTGCCTTTGACTTGACGAAGAGGAGCCCCATTCAGAAGTCTTGTTGACACATTTTCTGGCAATGAAAATATCTGACCATGAGGAATATTCGTCTCCTACTATATGTCTTTCTTATCTATTCCTATAAACTGTCTTCATTTCCCTTGAGATGACTCACTATTTGCCCGGAAACATTATTTGAAAGGGTTAAATATTTGCCCTGAGGCAGGTTCGTTGGTTTGACGGTCGGTAGCTAATTGTATACCAGGGGAAATACCTATATAATCCTCCCTTCGTTTTTTTATTCATTATTGTTTGCTTTTCATACTCTTTGCCGCTTTGGAATACTTTCTTAGCTTCTTCTCGTGCGCTTCTGTTTTATTGGTTTCTCGAATTTTAATCTCGCTCATACATTACATGTTCTCCTTTTTCTACCTTCTCACCATTCCTCTCGGCTTTTATTTCTTTTATTCTCTGAGTGCTCGTTCTTTTTCTTACGCTCTTCTCTTCTTTTTGCAATTGTCCTTTCCAGGTAATCTCCTGTATCATGCATGTCATGTGCGTTCTATCTATTACACTCCTGTGTCACGTAGGCCATGCAGGGTCTTTTGTTTCCCTTCCACCCCTCCTCCCTCTTCAACTTTACTCTTCTAAGCTTTCTTTTCTTCCTTTTGTCATGCTTCATTTTCTTGTTTTGTTTTTCTTTCTTGCCTACTCCCTGTCCTCCCCCCTCCTCATTCTTTTTTCCCTTTTCCCCGTTTTACCCGTCCATTCAATAATGTATATCCCCTGACCGTGCTAGCTCGATGAACTAAAAAGAGAACTGGTCATTGCATGTTTATTTAAGTGAATTATCAAATTCGTCCCTCCGTCATCCTCTTTCTTATCGCTCCTTCTCTAAAAAAAACCCCTCTCCCCCACATTCTTCCCACCCACTCCCCCGTAGCCCTGTGAGACGTCACAAGACGTGTTTCGAGACGAGCAGTGTGCTGCGACCAACCCAATCCCCTTGTCGAATGGCGCCACCTACGATTGGAAGGATCTTCCAGAATTCATACCGGCAGTGCTGTCAGGTAAGACAAGCAAAGCCTCACTACACCCATGTGTCAGAATCAATGGATTTTAAACTGCATTGGCTAACTTCAATACGATTGCTATATGCCATAAGTGCAGTAAGTAGATCAAGGCGCTATAACTTTTCTTAATGACACACGGTTTACAGGATTAAACTCTAAATGCGCCAATGACGCATTCTTACACCAATGATACACACAAATGACATAGACCAACTCTTTGCTTGCCCCAAAAAGAGTTAATAATGTAGGGGCATTGAGCGTACC
The DNA here is from genome assembly GCA_963669155.1 of Arbacia lixula. Classification (NCBI taxonomy): domain Eukaryota; kingdom Metazoa; phylum Echinodermata; class Echinoidea; order Arbacioida; family Arbaciidae; genus Arbacia; species Arbacia lixula. The sequence continues at coordinate 1,380,771 of OZ022588.1, forward strand.
TCCAGTCAAATATCTAAATGTTTTAAAAACTATTTTGGTTTCGTTTCTTTTGATTGCATGGACTAGTCTGCTTGTAGTAAGTCCTGCGTCAGATACCGCTGTACAGAATTTGTATGTATTATCGGAGCCAAAATGCGCGCATCTGTCAACTAAAGAGTTCTGTGTGCAATATGGCAAATGAAATAAAGGTTCTCTTTTTATCCAAGTTCCTTTTTTCTTTTGTTTAACCCAAAGGAGACGACCAGTGTGCGCTTCTTTGCGTGGACCCTGCTGCTGGCGTGTATCACGACAGGCCCGGGGTGTTCTCGGACGGGACGCTGTGCTGGGACAATGCGAGAACCGATGTCAAAACTAATAAGATCTGCGTGAGCGGGGAGTGCCTGGTGAGTTAATCTATGCTGGTGTGGTGATGGTGGTGGTGATGGCGGTGGTGGTGCTGCTGCTGCTGCTGCAGCTGATGCTGGTGCTGGTGATGGTGGTGATGGGGTGGTGATGGTGTTGGTGATGGTGTTGATGGTAGTGGTGGAATAGGGGTAGGGGGTGGTTTGAGATTTATCGTGTGTGGGGTTACAACTACACGGTCTCAATGTAGGTTATAAAAATGAAAAACGTAGAGGCAGTACATTGGTAATCTATTCCAAACAATGACATTGGTATTTACTTAATTCATATTTGATTAATCTTTGTATTTCTAACATATAATGTACGTAGTATTCGAATCAATACGTTGGAAGAACCAAAACAAAAACAAAGAGAGCAGCCTTTAACTATGCACTTAATTTTGGCTTCTGCCTGCCAGGCACATCATAAAGATATAATTTGTTATACAATTATTTGCAGTTAGAATTGATTTGCAATAAATGGACCCCCAAACCTACCACCACCACCCCCGGAGTAACAGCTTTTTCACGTTACGTCTATCCAGCAGTGCATCCGCATTAAATGTTGATTTACATTTGACTGTTGTTCATTTTTATCGGAAACAAATTCAATTCAAATCAAGAAGCAATGAATGTTCATACCCAACACGATTATAGGACTTTGGTTGTGATGGTGTGCTGAACTCAGGCCTTGTGTTCGATGACTGCCGCGTCTGTGGCGGTGACGGCAGCTCGTGCGAATGCACCACGGACACGATCACGACTCTCTCACCAAGCGACTTCGGTGGTGAGGAAAATCTCGCACGTTTAGCCTAGCTAAATTCTAAACTCTGCACTAAACAGGTCTGTTGGGAGAAGACTAATATATCTTTTATTTTTCTCCGGCTCTTCCTACAAACTGGTTTGTTGGTTCGATACAAAAATATATTTATAAGCCTAAATGTCAGGCTACACGCACCTGGGCAATCGCATAGTGCTACAAACAATAAAGTGCACTGAAGTATATTATACCGATTTGTTTGACACATTGGATCTATCATCATGATTATACACGAAGTAGTTCAAAGACAGCAATTGTCATCTGTAATGTGCTCTACCCTAATTTGACAAAAGGAAACAACTACCAAAAGAGACCTTTCTTGTAAATGAGCAAGATGTGTCTGTCACCTACATTGGTATCAATGCAACACCGCATCATGTTAGATTGAATATCTCGCATCAGCAAGATGAATATTTCTCGTCCAGAATTTGCCTGTATGTTGGGAATGCTAGGTACAATCTAAGAATACCAATAACCCGGATTTGAGTGATTTGTCACCTTTTGTCAGAGTAGGGCAGTCTGCAGATAGACGTTTTGTTTTAACCATCGTATCACGTCTTTACGATTTACATGCTCTACAGAAAGAATGTTATATGTGTGACGGCACACAATGGTCTTTAATAAACCGTAATCACGGCAATCGAGCAGCTGGTTTGAGAATGTCTGATCCGAAAGTCTGATCATTAGCCCTAATGCCATACCGGGCCAACTCCTATTTGCGATAAACCGTGTGTCACGAGGCATATCGTGGCTACAAGTTTTGAAGATAGATACACTTATCAGCAAAACATCGGAGAAGCAATATGAACCTGATAGACCAACAGTTTATTAACGGTTTCATGATACCGAATGATGATAAGGTTACATACATATTCATATCCATTATCCTGTCACCATAGAAACGTACTTAGAGCTTTTCTTTTCCAGCCTATCTAATCAAAAGAGGATTTTCAAATAAAAAGTTTGAGGTTCATCTACGTCATCTTTGTTTATCTGTTATCATATTTTCAGTCTCTGCGATCATCACTGTACCAGCAGGTTCTACGAGTATAAGCGCGTCTGCGCATGGGACTGGTGTTAACGTTGGTAAGTAATTGTGCTCTAAAGTTGCTTCATTTTTATGTTCTCATTTTGTCTGACTTGTGTTCAATTTTACCTTGATGCTTTCATATTTACTAAAGTCGTCTTTCTCATATTTTTCTTCCTCCTCGTACTTTTTCCTTCCCCATATACGTCATCTTCAAAAGGTAAAGGCAGATTTACTAGGGGTAAAGTTACTAGGGGAAATAGTAATACACCTACAACTACTACTACTACTACTACTACTACTACTACTACTACTACTACTACTACTACTACTACTACTACTATTACTACTATTACTACTACTACTACTACTACTACTACTACTACTACTACTACTACTACTACTAGTACTACTACTACTACTACTACTAATACTACTGCTTTTACTACTTCTACTACTAATACTACTTCGACTGCAAATACTATTTTTTGTTTTTACTAGTAGTAGCAGAAGTAGTAGAAGTAGTAGTAGTAGTAGTAGGAGTAGTAGTAGTAGTAGTAGTAGTAGTAGTAGTAGTAGTAGTAGAAGTAGTAGCAGTAGCAGTAGTAGTGGTAGTAGCAGCAGTAGTAGTAGCCGTAGTATTGGTAGTAGTTTTAAATGAGGTAATATATAGGTAGTCGATTAGAAGTACAAGAATAGGTATTCGGGTTGAAACATGAACATATATAACAATATGATATTGTACAATAATTACACCAGTGTACACTGTTATCATTATGCTGTCATAGGTCTCGCGATAAACAGTACGTCGACCCTGGTGCAGTTTAATACACGTTACAGCATAGCCGGTATGGTGTTTGACTTCGTCGCCCTCGCTCAAGCGAAGAGCCTGATGTCATTGACGGAGCCGTCCACAGTGGCAATTGACATCCTGATGTCTGTGTACACCACAAGCCCGACTGTGACGTACCGGTTTTGCACTCCTTCCGATATAGTGTCTACATCACCTTCTTTGCCATCGACATCATTGCCAGCAACACCAGCGTCGTCTTCATCGTCAACATCGCTGACGTCAATCGGGATGACATCGACTATACCGCCCACCACGACGCTGACAACAGCTTCGTCTCTATCATCATCTGCCCCGCCGTGGACATCGTCCTCATTAAAATCAACATCATCATCATTATCTCCACCGTCGACTTCATCATCGCCATCAACGACATATGCTACCACAACAACCTCAAGTACCCTATCCACCCTCCTTTCGACGACCAGCACAGCACGCACAACAGAGTCAACGTCATCTCCTATGCCCCCGACGACGAATCCAACCTCGACATCACAACCAATACCAGAGACTACCAAATCCACCATGACGCCCATCCTAACAGTTCCCATGGAAACCACATCATCAACCACTCACGTACCGTCATCACCATCACCCTCATCATCATCATCATCATCATCATCAACAACAACAACATTGTCGTCATTATCTTTATCACCACCAAGAACATCATCATCATCACCATTATCGTTGTCATTATTATCGTCATCACCATCATCATCATCATCATCATCATCATCATCATTTTCATCATTGTCATCATTATCGTCATCACCACCACCATCATCATCACTATCACCACCATCATCATTGTCATCATTATCGTCTTCTTCACCTTCATCATCATCAATATCACCACCATCATCATCATTGTCATCATTATCGTCATCTTCACCTTCATCATCATCATTATCACCACCATCATCATCATTGTCGTCATTATCGTCATTGCCACCAACATCATCATCAGTATCATCATTACCTTCATCATCACTTCCATCATCTTCATCAACACCTCCACCATCATCATCATCATCATCTTCATCATCAACAACATCATCCTCATCACTGCCATCATTATCGTTATCACCGCCACCACCTTCATCATCATCACCATCATCATCACCACCACCTTCATCATCATCATCATCATCATCACCACCACCATCATCATCATCACCACCACCATCATCATCATCACCACCACCATCATCTTCACAATCATCATCATCCGCACCAACATCTTCATCCCATTCATCACTTTCTACATCACAATTTACGGGAATGCCAATGACTTCTATGGGTGTAACTGAACTGTCTAGCACGGATCGTACTGCAGACATGACGTCACTATCCTCTGTGTCTGTCAACACGGATGCACTCACACTCCGGTCCACTACTTCACGCATTGTTATTCGTAATTATGTTTTTTTTTTAACCTATTTGTCTATTTGTCGTTATTTTGTATTGATATGCATTCTTTTATAAATTAATACATTATCTGAGAATGAACGGTAATCGGCGGTTGAACCGGTTTAAGCACTTATCACCTCTTTTTTTTTCCTAAGAGAGAGAGAAAGCTCTTCAAGATCATGACAAGAACTACGGATATTTATATTTCAAAAAAAGAAATCATTACCTTTAGAAAACGAGCCGAAATACCTCGCAGAGGAGAACTGGGCTCCGTAATAAAGGTTTGCGATCAATTGCAGCTTTGGAAGTCAAATTCTGATTGGCTACTGGTTAGTCTTTTGAACAAAAAGAGCATTCAACAGTGATTTTTTTTACCACTGCCAGGTCGTACTTACACCATGGTTGGACAATCCACTGAATAAATACTACTAGACTGTTGACTAGCATTTTTTATGAAGGTATGTTAGATTATGGATGTAAATACATTTTACAGTGTGTCCGAAAAAAAAAATAGAAGGAGGTGCATATGGTGGAGTGTTCTATCACTACCTTGTCAGAGCTGAATAGCTCTGATAATAGATTGAAATGTGGTCGACTATCTAATGAATTCCCATTTATTCTGTGAATAGTGAAATTGAACTAAGGTCATTTTCTACCAGCAATAGTCTGCTCATGCGCAAATTGCAATTATGAAGTGACTTATTTGCATCATCCATAAACGATTAGGATTTTTTTAATTGTTATACTTTTGAGCAGCTAACTATTTTCCCCTCCGAAGATTGACTAAAAAAACCTATAGAATAGAAATCAAATATATATTTCTCATTTCAGGGCAAAGTGGCAAGGTCGTACTCACTGCAACAGCCATCATGGTCATCGCAACATCAGTTGTAATTGTGGTGTTGGTATCGATAGCCGCAGCAATCGTTCTTTATGTTCTCGTAAAGAAACGCAGACGGTAAGTCCAGCTTCAATTGCAATCAAAATCCGATCATCAGTTGAAAAATAATCAAAGCTGCAGTCTGTGAGAAATAAACTGGAAAACGTTTGAAGTAACAAAAAGTTGTAAATTTTGAGAAATCATGATTACTAGTACTGAAATTTTCACCGGCAACTTTATCAGTTCGCGATGGCGTACTGGATGTCAGTTTCAACGTGTGTATGTATCATGCGTAAACAAAAAAATTGCCGAGAGCACTGTAGCACTTGTCTTCCTTGGATTTACGGAGAAGGGGACCGAGGCTATTGAGCTCGATGTTTAAATACAAATAACTTCAAAATGATCTGCCTGATTTTCATTAAACTTTTGCGTTTTTTGTTAAATGTTGTCCCGTTATTCAATATAACATTAAAACACCAATGAAGACACGATGCATGGGAATTTTATTTACGTTTTTACTATTTTACGTATCTACAATAAAATTACCTGAAGTAAATCTTTTAGTTATTTCACATGTTTTCTACTGCATAGTACTTGCATCCTATTTATTGAGCTGATGAATGTTTTAACCCACAACTTTACGATACGGCAACAGCCAATCTACTAATGGGCAATGGATAGATGAACAGTTATTCTACTTGACTCATACTTAATGCTAATTGCAAACACAAACATATATGAAAAGGATGAATAAAAAATTATTCAGAAAGACACGATCATCTTTTCTTTACATCTTATCTGCATACCTATTTACAGGACGAGGACCCCCCGCAAGTACAGACCACCCAATGCAGTAGAAGTCAGCCAGTCTAATGAGAAACACAACCACACGTATATGAATACAGCATTTAACTCGGCGTGATTGTATTTATATGATTGGTACTGATATTGGGTGATATATATTTGTGTCTACAATTTCATAAACTTATTCTTATTTTTTATACTTGTTTCATACGTATACGGTAGTTATAGAGCTCTATATAATTGTATTTTCCTTTACAAATTGATGCTACATGCTATAACCACGTGTATGGGGGTATATGAAAGCAGTCAACCATTTTTAACATATATGATGGACATTAAAATTCTATATTTATATTATATAGGATGCGTTTCTGATGAAATGTTATTCTATTTTCACAATCTCAGGTGTAATAGTTGCTCGGATATGGCATCCATACCAAGTAAGCTTTCTCTGTAACATATAAATATATATAAATAAATGGGTCAATATAGCCGTTTAGAATTAATGCATTTCGGAAGTAACTATATTCATATAAAACAGCATCTCTAAATAGCATTTCATGTCGAAGACATATGCTTTACCATCTTTGTACATTAAAACAGTTTAAGAAAACGTTAATCGCCATACGACCTTGACCTTCTACTTCTGCAGCGGGGCCAAAGATGAAATGTTCACAAAGTCGGTGTTTTTTTGTTTCTTTTGCACGTGAGTTGAGTTTGAAAGAAATTGATGAGGCGATATATGAACGTCAACATTTCTGTATATGATGTATTTTCATTTGCATACATGGATGAAATCTGTTAGGATAATATTTTATTGAATCTTCTCTTTCATTAACTTTTATGCACTTGTTTCCACACACTAAGTTTTAAATCAGTCAATCACTTTAAGTTTATTCTCGTAATTCCATTTTCACAATCTCAGGTGTAATAGCTGCTTGGATATGGCATCCATACCAAGTATGCTTTCTCTGTAGCATATAAATATATATATAAATAAATGGGTCAATATAGCCGTTTAGAATTAATGCATTTCGGAAGTAACTATATTCATATAAAACAGCATCTCTAAATAGCATTTCATGTCGAAGACATATGCTTTACCATCTTTGTACATTAAAACAGTTTAAGAAAACGTTAATCGCCATACGACCTTGACCTTCTACTTCTGCAGCGGGGCCAAAGATGAAATGTTCACAAAGTCGGTGTTTTTTTGTTTCTTTTGCACGTGAGTTGAGTTTGAAAGAAATTGATGAGGCGATATATGAACGTCAACATTTCTGTATATGATGTATTCTCATTTGCATACATGGATGAAATCTGTTAGGATAATATTTTATTAAATCTTCTCTTTCATTAACTTTTATGCACTTGTTTCCACACACTAAGTTTTAAATCAGTCAATCACTTTAAGTTTATTCTCGTACGAATGTTGTCATATTTCCTTGGGTGTCACCACACACAAAAAACCACTCAATCGCATGCAAATAGTGGAGATACATGCAAATCGCTTCCTAATTGTAAGATCACATAAAGTTCTGCAACTAGCCTTGCAAATCTGCCGTAGATGTGTCTCGTATATAGCCGTCGACTCCTAAAACAACACTGTGTGGTATACTGATTTTCTCAAAGTGTTATATTTTTGGGACGTCAATTCCTCAGTCTGCCTTCCCCATTTGAACGGCATTTTGCCCCGCAATCTTTCAGAGCTCCCCCCCCCCCCCCCCACCCCACCTTCAATTGCCAGGGCCTAATATAGGAAATTAGAATAAGCGTATCATCCCTATATCTCATAGGTAACCGCGTTCGTAAACTACAGCTTTACCTCTCACAAACACTTCTTAAGGAAAATTTCGTGTTCCAAAGAAAAATAATATTATCATTCATCCATAAATTGAAAAAAATCATGAGCACCTTAACATCATTCAGACACATTCCATCTACTATTATTTAGCATGATGACACAAATATCAAATCGTTGGCATCAATAAAAGACAAGCATTGTCGCCTCGGCACGATTCAGGCGTAACACTTTGCATTTCCGAAAGAAATGGATCCTTGGTATTGATAAAAACACATTTTCAGCACTTTATTTCTGACTTTGCCCTTCATATAGAAGTACTGGAATACTAATGTAATACAATTTGCCACATCAATGTAAAGGGGAATAAACAAGCTGCCTAATGATTCACATTTATGTACGATCGTTAAGCAATAGTGTATTATAAACTGATGTAAGTTTTGATTCATCCAGGAAGAATTACAAATTACGAATAGAAATGAATCTGATCATCTGGACTTACTGTTTTGAAACGGAGAACGGTTTCACGTCCGATCCGGGACGCTTCTTCAGCTCGTCTGAATTGGCGGGAATTCGTCGTTGCCACTTGGTGGCGACGAATTCCCGCCAATTCAGACGAGCTGAAGAAGCGTCCCGGATCGGACGTGAAACCGTTCTCCGTTTCAAAACAGTAAGTCCAGATGATCAGATTCATTTCTATTCGTAATAGTGTATTATATTACCCCTGGAATTGATTCACAAAACATTTTTGAGGGATTGATAAATTACGAAATGTTAATAATCGCCGCTTCTTGTAACAAATATGTTATAATGATAAAAAATTATATCACTTAATAAATCTTTAAACAAATAGTTCGATGTCAATTGTGTTTTGATGTAAACATGAATGGAGCAATAGAAGATAAAACAGATCAGTGGGGAGAGGGGGGGGTAGAGAGAGAGAGAGAGAGAGGGGGGGCAGGGAAAAGAAAGAGGTTGATTGAGATTGAAAGAGAGAGAGAAAAAAGAGAGGGGGGTTGATTAAGCTTGAGATTGAGATTGAGAGAGATTGAGTGAGAGAGAGGGAGAGAGAGAGGGAGAGAGAGAGAGAGAGAGAAGTGAGAAGGGATGCGAGTGGTTGAGCGAGAAGAAAAAAGAGAGAGAACAAAATATAGGGAAAGAAATTGATTTAGGGAAAGAAATTGATGGAAGAGGGTGAGTGGAGTACAACAAGTCTGGCCATCACCATGACCACACGGAGCTACGAAGAGTCCGACGACGCACTGTGGACCATACCATAAAGTCGGATCCATAGACTCCTAGACTCCATAGACTCATGTACAACTTTATAACTACTTAACAATTGATTTCTCAGCTTTTAGAGGAAAACAGTCATGGTTTGGAATTGATACAAAGAAAGATCACAATGCACGGATCCCACGTGAGTCAGAACAAGACCACTGTAGCCCCCTTTCTTGCATCCCTGTAACCAACTAACGGATCGTCATGGCGACGGGTGACGCTAACAATCATGATGTCCTTTTCACCTTCTCTGTATACAGCAGGGACCTACATGAATAGGTAAACGCAAAAGCTAAAACCTTTTATGCACAACATGTACTCTACGTACACGGAACAATTGGGCATAAATCCGTTTATTTAATGGAAATAAAACGTGCATGAGCATGAATAAGTATCGCAAGTGCAAAAGGTCTTCTTACCTCTAACTACTAATAGTGTTTTGTCCTAGCACTCTTGAATAACGAAGCTCGCACGCGAGTTTGGTTTTCATTTAAAGCACAATAGCAATGGATGCAGGTATACTGTACTCGTCTAACAGTCTAAGTTATTGTATTTCTATATCTTTTAGTACACACACACTAAACCAAATACAGGAGAGACATGTGTAAAACAAGTTGGTTAAATAACATTTCATTAGAATTACTTTTCCCCAATACTGAATGTGGTATAGGTTTACAATTCAAAACTTGTATTATCATGATTATAATACATTTTTCATTATGATTATTATCAATATGTATATGAAATTAATATACTTCATATGGAAATCATTAATATGCACCAAATGAAAGAGATTGCATTTCTGCTGATGGTTGATATTTGCTTCCGTTTACTAATGTATATCGTAATTGTATTTTATAGTGAAACTAAATCGTTAAGTTGGTAACAAATTTGCAAGGATTACAGCATGCTTTTGCTCTTTACACATGCATAATTATTAATCAAACTCGTGTGTCTCTGATATTATGTTGATTCAAAATGGACGGAGATAATCGCTATTATTCTAATCCCGTAATATGCGCTTGTGTGAAAGAATCGTAAAAGAATCTAGCGATTTGTTAAAAGGTGTGCAGGGGATACATGTCCACAAGATGTCTGCTAGTCCATTTGAGCGCATGCGTCCACCGATGACTCACGTGTAAAAAAAAATCGCCCACAACTTAATACATTTGTGTGTTCCCTACCATTTACACTGCCCGAAAATCGCGATGATTAAAAAAAAAAGTTAAAAAATCACATTCCGCAGGGGGATGTTTCAAAAATTCCTTTTGGTAGTGTTTGGGGGTAGTTGCTGAGCAACGTAAACTTTCGGTAGCGATGTTAGAAACACTGCGATGCTCCTAGTGTTGTCAATTTGAGAACAACAACAATGATACATTTTGTCCTTAAAAAAAATCCTTGGTTGCAAATGAGGAAACATGAGGTGACTCTGGTATGACTAGTTTTCCTTTACGGCAGCATATTAATAAAAGAGGAAAATCCTTATTAATCAAATCTAGCTTTCACTATACATGCAGTTTATTTGTACTGCCGAATCGAGAATTGCTCCCAACGATCCATTGTGAAGATACAAATAATCCAATGATCATATTCCCTATGCATGTACATGTAATTAGCTTAAAGGTCACTATAAATGGCGGGGAGTATCCGATGTTAATACTTTAAGTAATTTACCAATTGAGCTTTGGTGGACCAGGACAATGTCACAAGGTCACCGCCGTGAGCTGCTTTAATTAAAGTCGGGATATACACTGCATGTCGAAGATCCGACTTTGTTGTGATTGGTGCACCCAACTTAACTCCATCTAAATCAGAGATTACGACGCTCTGTGACGTTGCATACACGTGATACTGTGGCGTAACACGTTCGAGGAGTTCAGGGGGGTGAGGGAGGGGGTGGGTGGTGGGGGTAAAACATGTAATCACAAAAAACAGATCGACATGGTTGAAAAAATAAATCTTCATAAATACTAACACAGAAGGGTCATGATATTTTTTTTTAGCAAACTATTTGATTTAGAGCATGGTCACGCCTTCAGTACATGTTTAGATGGACAGAGCCCAACATCATGGTACTTTAAGTATCTAAAGGGCAGAAATGTGGGGGAATGTTGCTCATATTGTTGACTCGTTGTACGCCATGCTCACACTTATTGGACAAACTTTTTAGATTTAATCTGTTTGATCATGAAATTGTGCACTTGACTGATTCGTTATATACTAATATGCTTCCGCTTCAGGATTTTTATGATATTAAGTAGCATTTTTTTGTCGTTTTACCTATGAAATGTCACTCTCCCCGTTTTAAAATAGGAGCACACACGAGCACGAACACACACCATCACACACACACACTCACACACACGCACACATACACATAAATACCAAAATACATCGCAGAAACTGTATAAGAACAGTGTAGGAGAAGTTGAAGCAATGTCCTACCACCAAACCCCTTCCTCACCCCGACACATCCGTTCAGTACGAGCCCCCCACCCCTTCCCTTTTCCCCTTGTGAGCAAACCGTAGTACATGTATACAGTAGATCAATAGCACTACCCCTGTCTACGGATCGATTGGAAAAGCAGTTCAACTGGGCAGATACGGCGGCGGCCTTTTCCGGTCAGTCTAATTCCAAAATTGATTAAAGACCTCAATCTCCAACAATCCTCTACTGCGTTCCATATTGTATATGTTTAAGGCTATGTATTTGCCCTCGTGTCCTATATAAAGCGTGCATCCATACTACACCTCTCTTACCCCCACTCCATCCCCACCCTCTTTTTTTTCTCTCTCTCTCTCTTTCTCACTCTCTCTCTCTCTCTCTCTCTCTCTCTCTCTCTCTCACACACACACACACACACACACACACACATACACACACACACACATATATGCAAAAACCTCTTCGTCTTGTTGCTCTCACTCTGTTCTCCCTATCTATCTTTCCATCTCTGTCTGTATTATTGTTATGCCATTGACATAATTGGAAGCACCGAAGATGTCATACAAACACTATAATCATATGATGTTAGGTTCGCATTGAACACTGCACGTACGTTGATAATGTTAACGCTAACAGTATGAGTGGCTATGAAAAGTTAATACGTCCTGCTTGTTACGACTGAGACAAATATAAATTAAACCAAAATATTTGGACAACAAGCATGACAAGTGTTTAATTTGTTTCCGAACATACTAAAGACCACAAAAATATAGCTCGCGAAAGGATGTCGTAGAAAAGAAAGAATGATGATTTCGTTGCGGTGGTACGATTAGTTTGATCTTGCTTGATTCAAAAGGAATGTAACGATATAGATGAAAAAGATATGTCCATTTCATTTTGTCTATGTCTTAATGGTGTGTATTACCCTACTGAACAGCACCATGTCGAGCTAATCTGATTCAAATAATAATCTTGGTCTCTGAATATTTAGTTGCACAACATCGTTTTCATCAAGGAGATAACATGCATTCATAACCTGATGTTTTTAAATTGATTGTTACATTTCTTTGCGTTGGTAATAAAGAAAATAAACAGTTAAACGTGAACTATTCACCTACTTTTTATTCATCATTGGTATTTACACAATAAATTAGGCAGCCTTACGTGATTTCTTTTTGGAATGCTTTACGGATAGCAAATTATGACGCACCCGCATATATTTCAACAATGATTTGGGGTACGGCACTGTGCCACCCGCCGTGTTTGATTGGATGATACGCGTCGATCACGTGGTACTAAATGAGATCTAACAGGTATATTATAGACTGTACAATTGATTATACTCTGCGCACGTTGCACACACGTCAAGATTGTGCATTGACAATACACGCTAATCTCATACACGTTTTGCTTGGCACACAATGAGTTAATGAAAGGATTGGATACGGCGACGAAAAGATGACCGGTGCACTCTGGCAATGTGTCATTTAGTTTATCGTTCTGTCAAGTGCAGCACCTGAAGAGAAGACGGACCTGCCGAAAGCGCTCACTTTCTTGTGATATAGGTGTGCTCATCAACAAACGCGACACACGTATGATGCGATCATGTAAGTATCTTTTTCAGTCTATTAATTTATCATAATTATTCATATTTGATAATGTAGGTCGAACATTCTTTTGCAGAGAGCTTCGCTGTAGTTAATATTTAAAGGCTGCTAGTCTTTTTGAAAGGAATGACATTACCTTGTAAAAATTCCTCTCATCTTTAGAGCTTTAGCAAATACAAATCATGTTTCAAGGTGTGTAATTTCTGTGGAACAGCTACATTAAAAATAATGGTACTGTTTAAAAGATACTTCAGAGTGAGGTTACATCGGTTGAGATTGACTTGTACATTGCAAAAAGGAATGTTGGTTGTTCTCGTCTAGTATATACGTGCAAACATTAATATAAGTAATTTTAATTTGAAAATTGCGATGGAATCGATTCAATCAGATGGGTGGTATGTACACGAAAGTTTCATGCCAAATGATATGATGTCATTAAAGGCAAAAACAGAATATACTGTTGTAAGCCGTCGTTCAATTTAAAATGAATATCAACCCATGTTTAGAAGGCTTAAGTTCTTGATTTCCACAGCACTCTTAAGTTACACATTTGTCAAAGTTGAACTTCATGTTGCGTTTCATGCACATTTGCATACATGTCACTATCAAGGTACGCTTAAACAACAACAACAATATTAGATAGGGAAAATCTTTAGATTAAAAAAAAGCAAACGGTTGGATGGGAAGTGATGCTTCGATAGGAAGATTAACATGTGCTAATACAAGCACAGTTAACTATCATTTTATGACGCCTGGGCTATTTGCTCTTGTACATAATTTCTATGTGAATGATTTTGTCAAGCACACCCCTTCAATTATGCTTGACCTTACGAACAACCAGTGTTTGTTTACGTGGTGGTATTGATAGAGATACTGATTAAAGGGTTGCTATTTCACAAGATTCTTTGTTAAAACTGAAATGAGATCAAACACTTTTAAGCAACTGTTAACAAAGGTTTACAACACAACAAACAACATGGCTTCGGGAGAAGTAGTGAAACACAGTATCAGTAAACAGATTGAAGATGGTGACAAATGATTGACATGGGAGAAATAATTACACAAAGCAAGCGAAAAGACAATTTCAATATAAAGCATTAAGTTCTCAGAATGCTTTTTGAGAGCAATATAAACATGAAGGATACCTTAAATCTTGGCAAAAGCGACCTTTGGCAAACTTGTAACAAAGCAAACACAAATTTGATTAACATAAAACAGAATTTATGTTACACATCTAGTAATCTAGTAATTGAAAATTGTGACGTATGGAATATTTTAGAGCACCATATCTGAGTGTAAGTGTATTTCATTTTTAGTTTTACAGTTATGTTAATCAAATTTGTGTTTGTTGTGTTACAAGTTTGCCAAAGGTGACTTTCGCCAAGGTGATTTAAGAAATCCTTCATCTATCGAAGCAACGCGGACCTGTATATATTGCTCTCAAAGAGGATTCTGATAACTTTATACTTTATATTGAAATTTTCTTGATGTACCATTCAAGTGAAGTAACATTTTACGGAAGTAAAATATAGGAATTTGTTATCAGAAATTAAGCTGAAATATTTCACACAAGATTTTTGTAAGCGAATTCTGAATTATCTATTGCTGGTGTCAATTTGTGCTGTCCTGTCTGTAATTGACAAAATAAAATTACTGGCAAAGTGATTAGTAAAATCATCAAATTATTCATCATTCACCATGAATAAAGACGATGAAATAACACTTAGCAAGCCTTCGCTTGAGCGATTTGTGGGACGCGTGTGATACTACTAGTCGTGAGTAGGTTAAAATTACGTCTCTTAGATATATACTCTCAGTGTTCGACGTCGACTTTTATGCCGTAATGTATCTACTCTTCAAACAGTCTGGAAAATAACTGATTTAAAAAAAAAACCCGAGAGATTTGGATATTCCAATCAATACCGCTCGTCTCTCGGGGTAAATTCCCAGAGAGATATTACTGATGGTAATATTTTATTATAACTGGCTTCTTAATAAACACGTAGATTGTAATGTTGCCATTTTAACATCAACCAGATATCTTTTGTGACAGCACATTACGCTATCATTACACCCATATTAAAGAAGCAAGATGTGGATAGTGAAAATTCTCAAAACTATTCTATTCTATTCTATTTAGCCTATTTCTCTCCACTGCTGAAGGAAGGCCTCCTCATCATTTTTCCATCTTGATCTATCTTGTGCCGTTCGTTTCCATGTCACACTACCATATTCTCTAATATCGTCAATCCACCTCCTACTTTGTCTGCCTCTTCTTCTGGTGTTAGCTCTGGGGGTCCAGATGGTTAATTTATATGTCCATCTGTCATCTTTCCTCCTGGCCAGATGACCAGCCCACCTCCATTTCTTTGATTTAATTTCCTGTACTATGTCCCGTACTTTAGTTTTCTTTCTCAAATCCTGGTTTCTTACTTTGTCCCTCTTTGTAACACCAATCATAATTCTTTCCATAGCCCTTTCGGTTACTCTAAGTTTTCTCTCCAGTCTCTTAGTTGTGGTCCATGTTTCTGCTCCATAAGAGAGCACAGGTATGATACATTGGTTGAAAATCTGTTTCTTGAGAGAAAGAGGGAGCTTCTCATCACGAAAGATAAAGTTGAGCTTGCCAAATTTTGCCCTAGCCAACTGGATCCTTCTATTCACTTCCCCTGCTGTTTCGTTTTCTATGGAGATCTTTTTGCCCAAGTATATGTAGTTGTCTACCTTTTCTACGGTCCTCCCCCTAACTGTGATTTTGTGTTCTTTGAATCTACTGCTCATCATTACCTTTGTCTTTGTGATATCCATTTTCAGTCCAGCTTTTCTACTTTCTTCACTTAGTTCTCGGACCATTTTTTCCAGTTCCTGAGGTGTATGGCTAAGAAGTAAAATGTCATCTGCAAATCTGAGATGTGTCAGGTGTTCGCCATCCACGACTATTCCCAATGATAACCAATCAAGGTTTCTGAAGACATCCTCCATAGCTGCAGTAAAGAGCTTTGGTGAGATGGGGTCACCTTGTCTTACCCCTTTCAGGATTTTAAAGGCATTTGTTGTAGTGCTTTCTAGATGTACACGGGCACTAGAGTCCTTATAGATGTTCTTAATTAGGCGAATGTACTTTCCATCTGTGACCTGCTTTCCTAAGGCATTGAATAATGACTGATGGTCTAGGCTGTCAAATGCCTTCTCGTAATCAACGAAGCCAAGGCAGATGTCGAAACGGTATTCTTTTGCCTTCTCGATTATCTGGCTTAAGGTGTGGAGATGGTCTGATGTTCTATATCCTGCACGAAATCCAGCTTGTTCCTGTGGTTGATTTTCATCAAGCTGTTTCTCTACTCTAGCAAGAAGAATTCGTGTGAAGATTTTGTATATATGAGGCAACAGACTAATGGGCCTGTAATTTTTGATGTCCTTCATGTCCCCTTTCTTGAACAGTATGATAACTTTTGATTCATTCCACTGGGTAGGTACTTGTTCCATTTGCATGATCTTGTTGAACAGTTTTGTTAGGATTGATATGGTGTCCTCTTCCCCAACTTTAAAATATCTGCAGTCATTTGGTCCTCCCCTGGAGCCTTTCCCCTTTTCATCTGATCTAAAGCACTCTTCACCTCTTCCTTAAGTATTGGTGGAACATCATTTGATTTCTCATTCCAGTCCTCATTTACTCTCCAATCGGGTTGGTCTGTGCTATAGAGTTCTCTATAGAAGTCCTCAATGGCTTGAGTAATCTGTTCTTTGTCATTAACTTCTGTCCCATCTTTTGTTTTCAGTGATGACAGAAGCTTTTTACCCCTCTCTAACTTTCTGTTGATGATTTTTGGTCCTTTGTGGTTTTCTAGCACTTCACGTACCATCTTGGTCCTGATCTTTCTCTTTCACTTTTTTCTCATCTTGCGAATTGTTTTATTCAGCTCTGTATATTCAACTTGGTTACGTGTTGATGTCTGTCTGGAGGGCTTAAGGGCTTTCCTTTTCTCATTCAATCTATGTATCTCCTCTCTTTCCTTGTCTGTATTGTTGCCCTCCATTTTCTCCCCCTTAGCTAGCTTTTCCGCTTCATCCATAATTGTTCTTGTTATTTGCTCATAGAGAGTGTCTAATGGTTGGTTCTCCATTGAATCTGCCAACACTTCAAACCTATTGTGTAACTCAAGCTGGAACTGCTCCTGCTTACTGGAAAGTAGTGCTAAGTTAATATGTCTCCTCCTAGGCTTCCTTACCCTTCTCACTCTTTCCATTTTCTTGTTAATCCTTACTTTAGCTCTAACGAGTCGGTGGTCACTGCCTGTATCCACCTTTGGTACTGTTCCCACATCCATCAAGATTCTACGATGATCGCAAATTATGTAATCTATCAAGTTGTGAGTTGCTGCATTTGGGCTTTCCCATGTCCAGTAGTTTTTGGTAGGTTTTTTGAAGTATGTATTGCCAATTGTCAAGTTCCTGCTTGATACAAACTCCAGTAGTCTTTCTCCCCTTTCATTCCTTTCTCCGATCCCGTATGGGCCTATACCACTCTCCTCGTCATCCTTTCTCATTCCAACCTTGGCATTGAAATCACCCATAAGTAATGTAAACGTTGTGGATTCTGTTGTCATTATGTTGTCAATTTTACTATAAAAATCTTCAACGACTTCATCTGTGTGACTGGTAGTTGGTGCATATGCTTGAATAATTTTCATTGTATGGCTACTATTGATATGTACTTTCACAAAAGCTATCCTGTCTGATACTTCTTTATATTCCATGATATTTTCCTCAACCTCTTTATTCACAAGAAATCCAACTCCATTGCAACTTTTGTTTGTTGCTGATGTTGTGAACAGTGTATGTCCACACTTTGATAACTTGATGAGATTCGCTGGTCTCCTAGTTTCCGCTAATCCTATTATGTGCCATGATACATCATCTATTTCCTCCAGTAGAGCATCTAGGTCTTCCTCTGTTCTCAATGTCCTTACATTATATGTACAAATAAACAAATCTGTATGGCTCGTGATGATTCTTCTATCAGATTTGGGTCCTCCTTGCGGCTTTAAACCCAACTCGTCATACTTTGGCTTCACACCAGAAGTATCAGCAGTCGCCGAATTCCTAGCTCTATTTGTAGAGCTGGGCCCGTTCCGGCCATGGGCGTTACGACCTCTCTTTATTCTTAAATCCATATATGATGAGGGATGTGTGCCATACTCTACCACACTGGCAAGGTGGATTGGTAGAGGTCGGATGAGTTCCTTGGACTTCAGCCCGATCTAAAGGAACTCTTAAGTCAGATCTGGTTTTTAATTCTGACAGGGGGTCCGGCACCCCCTCCTCACCCTAGAGATAATGCCCTAGCGTGGGTTGCCCGGATTAGTCGCCAAGCACTCGACCGTGGAACAGGTAGCACTGGATTACACGATGACCAGTGGCAGGACTAACCTGACCTGACAACTCTCAAAACTATAGCTCTGTAAAGCAATTTGCCATATGTTGGGAAAGGTTTTTGAGAAAGCGGCATCTTCTAAGCTTATTGACCATTTCAATCCATGGAGCTGTATTCAAACACTATATAGCTCTATGATTCAATCTCAAATCTAAATGCCGCTTTTGACATTGTTGACCATGAGACACTAATCTATGGATTGCAAACGAAATATTACATGTTAAGTGGTACTCTTAGGTGGCGGGAATCGTATCTCACTGGATGGTCTTCCTCTGTTGTAGGGAAGCTATCTGAAACATGGTCTGTAAAGTTTGGTGTACCTCATGGTCAGTCCTTGGGCCAATTTCGTTTTCATTATGCCTGACTCCTGTATCAGACATTATGAAGAAATACAACATTGGTTACATTCTTTATGCAGACGTCATTCAATTATATATCTCTCTTGATCCACGGTACGTTGACAGCATAGAAACAACAGTTTCATTGTGTATCTCTGAAGTTGACTCTTGGATGACAAATTACCTAAAATAAATTCCTACTAAAACTGAGCTCACGGTATGTTCTATTTCCAATCATCGTAGAAAGACTATTAGCAATGTGAAATTAATTTCTTGGGGTGTGCATTGATTTGAAATTTAGACTGACATACCATGTTAATCTAGTCATTCGCATATATTCTTCATCCTATTTCCTCTACGGTCAATCTTTTTTGTAATCACTCTCTGTGTTTAATCACTCGTTTTAATCAGAGTCATATTGTCATATTTTTACATTTAATATACTTTGTAAATAGTTTTGATTTTTATTCTTGTAAAAATATGATCATCCCCTATTCCAACCTTATAAGGTGATATGGTATCAATAACCTGTCAATGTGATTTTCACGCCATGCACAGAGAAGTACACAGAGAAAAATTTAACCATTTGACCGGTTGGTATTATAAAAATAAACCTCTCTGAAATTGACCGCCTGGTAGAATATGTATATTACTATTCTCGCAATTATGATGACGTAATGAGCCGTGATCCAATCACAGGGCACGCTCTGCTATACAAGCGTATTCTGGGACCTTAATTATCGCGCTTCTTTTAATTACCCATGACCCGTGAGAGCAGGATAAATATACCGAGCTATTGAAGATTCTCGTTGGCATCCGGTCGGGTGATGTGACCCCGCCTATATTATTGCATTTCCTCGTTATTTAATTACAGAGTCATGGAGATTGGGTTAGTCAGGTCGGTTGGGATCAATTTATTACCGAAAGGGGACATGGCCATTAATCCATGGTAAAAGCATGCTTGCCTAAATTACGGTATACGTTACGCGTTATAGTTTAAGAGTATACAATTTTATAGCTGGTGAACCAAACTGCTAGGCTATGCAGTTCTGAGTGGATTAATGAGGGTCAACATGCCACATTTTTCTTTCCAGCATGTATTGACGGTTGCAATATTCAAGACACATATAAAATGCTGCAGTAGATTGCTTGGCTGCTTTGTTAATGCCGTCACTTACATAGTCTGTTCTGAACTTATAGACAATTTGGATACGCACTCAGGGATATAACAAAATTATCATAATTTTGTTAAATGTTTGATTCCACTTACGAATATATAAAGAAGGAGTGTAAAATAGGGATATTCAACTGGCAATACAAAGCGCTGTTAACCTACAGTGAAAAGGCAAACTAGGATTCAGACACGGTCATAAGTTGTGTCTGTTTGTATGTTTGTGCGCGCGCGTGTGTAAAAGGGTATGAAAATGTGCGTGTGTAGAGAACTGCGTGCATCCCTTTTCCTGCTCTTCTATTTTTTTTAATTTGTGAATGAATATATCTATCATGTATATATCGCTTCTCAAAAAATGATGCCTTCTTACTAAGTTATTACTTAGTTTTATGCATCATACAATTGCCTTCTTGGCTACAAAGAACTTCTTCTCAAAACATCGGTCGTCACGCAGCAGGTACAGCTCGCAAAACAATTGCTTCTTCTCTCTTCTTCTCCTTCTTCTTCTTCTTCTTCTTCTTCTTCTTCTTCTTCTTCTTTTTCTTCTTCTTCTTCTTCTTCTTCTTCTTCTTCTTCTTCTTCTTCTTCTTCTTCTTCTTCTTCTTCTTCTTCTTCTTCTTCTTCTTCCCTCTCTTCTCTGTACGGCCGTGATGATTCTTGGTAATCGTTAATGATTTGAATCATTACTTCATCAAATCTGCAGAAGACTCTTTTTTGCAGTTAGTTCTTGTAAATAGTGCTAAATCATCGACCTATGCCTAACATCACAGGGGAGTTACCGGCTATTAATGGTGAGATGTTAGGAAAACAGATTTAGAAAAACAGCTGAAATTGAAGGGCTAGCTCAATTACCATGATTACGGCCGGCAATTTCATGGCAGAACCGTTCGAGTTTTTACAGTAAACGGCGAGATACTTCTATGTAGATTCAGGCATAATTATGTCAGTGTTTGAGCGTGCTAAGTGTAGCTTTGTACGTGCATATTTATATTTAGCGGAGGTGTGATGATAACACAGATTTTTAAGTACGAAAACACGGCAAGAAGGAGGTCGAAAAATACAGGCCTGGAGAAACCCAAACATCACCAAATGGCTCATTTACACAGCATCGAGCAGGCAGTTTTCGCCCAAGAAAGCAAACAAACGACAAAAGAAAATATGAAATGTATTCCGGTAAAGTATGCAATATCATCTTTATGGGATCGATGACTGCATTGCCGGTAATTGTTGCGTCTTTTATTGCTAATGGTTCCATGTGACGTCAATCACTCCCCCTATCCCCATCCCCCCCCCCCCACACACACACACACCTGTACAACTCATCCCATTTTTTCATACGGTAGCATTACTCACACATACGACTGGTGTGAGTGAGGGTGTGACTGTAATGACAAATTAAGGCAAAATAATAATGCATAAACGAAATGACTCCGTTTTAAATGGCTCACATAACTATAATATAAGGCAGGCGATAAAGACGCTTGTGAAAATTGACGTAAAACATGTATTTCTATTTTCTAAGAGACTTCTCAGTTAAGAGTGTATGGCCTATGTACCATGAATATATGCACTGTAACTACTGATGTCACACTGTTGCCAATGCAAGTGACGGACAAATTTTGCTAATTTATATAAGAAAAGTCTCTTTTGTTAGTTGCTTCCTTTTGTCAGAGTAGGGCAAAATAGTTTATTGTATTTCCTTAAACGCGATTAGTGTCAACTTTCTGGATGACTTTCGGGATATCGTTATACCTCACCAACCAGTTGGTGTTTACACCCTTATGCTTGCAGTGTAGGCGAAGTCCATTTAAAAAAATGATGGTGATCTTTCTCACTTTCATTGTTGTTATAATGTAATTACTTCGACCTTTGCTATACAAACGAATAATGTAAACAGCTTTCATCCCTGGCTATATCCTGGCCAAATTCTTGATTTTCTCTAGCAATACCAGCTCAAATGAAACGTAATTAGTTTGATATATTTTTTTCAAAAGACCAAAAAGATGTTTATTTTATTACTATAGTACTGTAGCTCACTCTGCTGTATTGCTCCGTCCATGCAATCACGTGGAAATACAATTACTTTCGAAGTTATTCAAAATCAGTCTACCAGCGCTAGAAAAATTGATTTAATACTACAAGGACTCAAACTCATTATAAAGAGTTTCCTCTTGAACAGAGTAATATTGTTTAGATGTCGATGCTGTTTTGTGCAAATGCTGTCGATTTAGATACTTCAGTCAATTCCATCAATCAATTTCGTCAATTAGATCTCTGCATCAAGTGGAGCATTTGTCGTGACGAATTACTACAAGTGATAATGGATCTTTTGAAATCGAAAGCTAATTCGATTGCAATCGTCTAAAAAAGAGAATTACTTTGCCCATACTAGTTATTCCTTTAACTGAAATCTGTTTTAGATGCTTTATCACTATTTTAGCATAGGTTCTAGGCTGTGAGGTGCATGGACACAAACCAGTCTCAACAACTATGTCTGGTAACACAGACTATGCCACAATCCCATCCTCGCTCCTCATTGTAATTAGGGCGTAGTCTGTGTTACCAGACATAGTTGTTAACAGACTGGGTTGTGTCCATGCACCTAACAGCCTAGTACCGAGGCTATGACTATTCTTTAACGTTGTGTTTGTATTTAGTATTGAGTTGACTATTTAGTTGAGACCCATGTACACCCTATAACAAAGAAAAAAAAAAGAAATGTCTGTATGAATGCAGAGTCTATGTAAGCCTTGCCACGTTAACCAAATGACTGATCTATGGGGTTTGTGTGCAGTACTTGTAAAAAATGCCTCGATGGCGCATAAAGAGTCAAAACGTAAAACGCATGCCAAATGTACGTAGCTGAAGCCTTTTACTTACCTTAAACATGTTGAACTGTTTTTTTTTCACTGGCTAGACAATTTTCACTCACTTATATGAAAAATCATCATTGTGAGTGGAGCGAGTAGCTTTATTTTAACTGTATCAGTACACTTTTGAATATTTAGTCCGCAACCTGTGTATTTTCGCACAAGCAAACACACGCACATTCCATGAAGTAGCTTTTAATTGGGCATAAGCGTTTAACCATTGGTATGCCAATGAAACATACGTTCTATTTGATTTATGTGTATTATTGATGAAACTACACACACACGTGTGAGTAAAGATGGATGATGTTAATGTGTTTGTCTTGTTCCTATGCTTTTTTATTGCAGCGATGCTGATATCAACCTACATTTTCAAATAGCAAGCTCAAAAGGGTGATGGCACCGCTAGAAAGGAAATCAGACCTCTTCCACGTGGCTCTAACGGCAGCGGTGTTGACGCTCGTGATGTGCGCCGTGACGGCCCCACTGGGAGTTTCGGCCACCAGCACGCTAGAACTATGGCGCAACTGCTCGCAGACACATGACCTCTGGCCTAATTCCGCCCGCTGGTCGACAACCGATACGGCTACCAACGCCACCGATGTCGATGCATCATCGTCGTCGTCGTCGTCGGGGAAGATACCGTTATATATTGCGGGTTTTATGCCTTTTACTGACAATTACTTCGACCAGTTAGTCTGCACGGTCCTGATTGCTGTTGATCACGTGAATGAGGACCCAGGTCTGCTTCGAGACTACGAGCTTCGAATCATCTGGAACTGGACAGAGGTAAGATAGAGAAGACTTGATGCTAAATGTGTGGTGGTGTGTATTAGGGTATGTTTGTGTATATGTGTATGTGTGTGTGTGTGTGTGGGCGGGGGGGGGGTCTCAAACTGGGTCCTTAAATGATGTACAGTTTATACGATTATCAATGACGTTCTCTCTTATCAAAGAAATTGTGTACCTTCCTTAAATAAATATAATGAACGTGTGTGATTTTTTGGTTACTGGCAGAAAAAGTGATCACGGTGATGGCATTTTGAAAGTGTCGCTCACGTACTTGTTGATTTATATTATACGTGCCCGAACACATATACTGCCTTGATAAGCCACACTCTAATGTCACTTTGCCGGTATGATTAAATTACAAGTTTGCACAGTAGTATTAGCATTAGACTTTATCAATTAATAGTCAAGGATATAATGTACAATTTTGGATTCTAATTATTTTTTGTTCTCCTCTCTCTCTCTCACTCTCTCTCTCTCTCTCTCTCTCTCTCTCTCTCTCTCTCTCTCTATCTCTTTCTCTCTATCTCTTTCTCTCTATCTGTGTCTTTCTACCTCTGTATTCCTGTTTCCTTTCACCTTCTTTCTAATTCCCTTTTCTCCTATCCATTAGCATGACATTTCTTCATCTCCCCATGACCGTCTTCCTCTCCACATGAACACCTGTGCAAACACACACACACACAAACACATACATACACACACACAAACACACACACATGCACTATCAATTTCACATTATCGTCCTGTATTAATTGGGTTTCTTTCTCTTTGCAAATTTCTCCTTCTTCCCCTCTCTCTCTCCCTGTCTCTCTTTCTGTACCAGTGTGTGTTTGCGTCTATCTGTCTATCTGAAGGTTGCCCAGTTTACTTCTCTCTCTCTCTCTCTCTCTCTCTCTCTCTCTCTCTCTCTCTCTCTCTCTCGCTTTCTCTGTTCACATGTTACAGTAATAAAGTGAACCCTTTGAGTGCTAGCTCATATTTTATTCCATGGGATTAAAGTGTACTA
Organism: Arbacia lixula; assembly: GCA_963669155.1. Taxonomy (NCBI): domain Eukaryota; kingdom Metazoa; phylum Echinodermata; class Echinoidea; order Arbacioida; family Arbaciidae; genus Arbacia; species Arbacia lixula. The sequence goes on from OZ022588.1 coordinate 1,405,691, forward strand.
CTTTAATAAATTCGCATGTGTCACGTTTATAGCGCTTTATCCATACGTCAATGTGAAGGTTGTCTACTAAAGCAAACTTGCATATGAAAAAAAAAAACACATATTGCATATATCGGAGCAAATATGCATGTCTCAATTGAAATCAGCATGAATTCGATATAATAATGCTGTACTACTGCACACCATGTAACGTTGAAATTTATAAAAAATATAAAAGCACTGACGATTGATAGATAAACAGGCGGAATTAATAAAAGTGGCCCATGCTACACAATGGCAATAGGATTAAAGTGTATTACGGTACTTGAATATCGAAGCATGTGAAACGCATGTGACGAATTAGTTGTTACCGGAAGATAGATATATCTTAACTGTCAACAGCTTTCTTCAGGGTTTTCTTCTTCACTCTCTCCGCTCTTCCTCACTCGCTCTCCGAGCAAGTCTTTTTACAGCTGCTCCTCAAGAATAATCCAAGAGTCAAGAGCTAAATACATGATACATCACGAAAGCCCATCGTATTCTATGAGCTGAATTCAACGGCACCACGGGGATTCACATAAGCTGTACAATCGTTAATGAAATTTACCACCGGACCTTGTAGGCCTATCCATTTTTTTTTTAAAGCAAAGACACGCCGTTTTGTATATTTCAAGATGTAAACCTAATCGGCACTAGAGTGATGAGAAACATTTTTAATACCGTAGCTTCAGTTACAAGCTATTATCATATATATAACAACGCAGGGATTTTAGTAAGACAACTGGAGGGAAATATCCATCAATCAGAAATGAATAGTAATTACGTTTTGCATTACATTAACATAAAGCCAATTTGAGGAGAAGGATTTTAATATGTTACTTTTTGAGAAATCGTGACACCTGTTATCAATTGTATATATTAACAGTGAGCATGTGCTCCCATCGCCAATATGCTTAAGTATAAACAACAACAATGAATTACTCACGTTTCGCGACATATAGATCGCGCGTGAAGCTCAAGAAATCTGTACAATATTTAACAAGTGAGCTGGTCTGAACAAAAATGCATAGCTGTGTCTCATACGCAAGATTTTTGAAGCAGATTTCAGGACTTAAAACAAGTTGAATTAATACAAACATGTGAAATATTAATTTTATTGTTGTTAGGTTATCAATAACGTATACGAGTATTACCATATTATCCTTTTTGCTTGATATTTACCACTGAAAAGTGTGTGTATGTGTGTTTGAGGAAAGAGAGGGGTGGAAGGGGGGGGGGGGGGGGAGGGAGGGGGGTAAGCCATTACAAGACATTGCTTCAATTAGTTGAGGGACACCCCCACCACCACCCCCCCCCCCCCCTCCCACCCCAACCGCCCCCGGTATCTACGTCCAAGGGCTCTACGGAACAAGATGAAATTTCCCCTTGAAGGTTGTTTCGGCTTAGATTTACAGGCTATTTGGGGGGATAACAACGTTCCTGCACTGTTTCCGATTTTGCCCCAACTATCATCCATCTTCTTTTCTGATATGTCTGTTTTTATTCCAGTATTCTTTTAGACATAGATTCATTTCCATTTAACCCTTAACGTGCCACTGGTGGATCATTTCACCATCAGTAAACATAAATCCCATTGAACAGCATTTGGTTTGGCACCCAAATGATTATTAGATTAGCCCATTCAGAAACCAAATAGTCACAGTTCCAGGTCAATTACAACACAGTTTATCACATATGGGACTGAAGGGTTAAGCCCACATAGATAAGTATATATTACACACACAAATGGTTGATACATCAATAGGTTAATAATAGTTTAATAGATCAATACATCCATTGTTCCAATTTGTTGAATTTGAATGTGGAAATAAATAAATGAAATGAAATAAGTGAAATAAAACTTCTCAGAACCAAACAGTCACAGTTCCGTGTCAATTACAACACTGTTCATCACATATGGGGCTGAGAGGGTTAATCCAAATGGATATGTTCATATTATACCCACACAATCGATTAGTGAATGAATAGTTTAACAAGGCATTAGCAATATTGTGTCTCGCCCACTTGCGAAAATAACCAGAAATATCGCGATCTCCGTTGCTACGCAAAAGAATTGTATCCCTGGCTGATGAAATATCTGCCATAGAATGTAACATTCCATAAATGAGAAGGGCTATTTCACGCAATGCTACTTCCTCTATCTACTCCCCCTCCCCCACCTTCCCCCTTCTTTGAGATGGAATAAAAAGCCTCCACCAAGTTCTATTAGATTAGACAAAGACAAAACAGGATGATAATCAGTTGCATAATAGAGGCGAAGTAAACTTTGTCTCTGGGGGGCATAGAAATGTAAAAAGGTTAAAATTAGTGCTGCAGTTGAAAACTGAACATGGAATAAAGTTTCTAAAATTGATACGTTTATATAAGAAAGTTTGTCAACAGACATGAATAATTGCTGAACATTATGATTGTAATAAGGCATGCATGTAAAGTGAACAAAGTAATAGTGACTTTGAATAAATTTGCATAAATGTGCATGAGTAATGTTTGCCTAAATCTACATCAGTAATGCTCACACATGCTCACACAATTCTGTGCACAAGTTAGGAAGCCTTCACCAAGAGTCTTGCAAGTAAACTTTAATGTATGACCTCAAATGACCTTTGACCTTATCATGTGACCTCTTACAGCACAATAACATGCAGGTGCCCCTAGTGCATCCATCATCCAAGTTTGATTGCCATTGTAGCAACATGTGATGAGTTATGTGTGATAAGAGAGTCTTGCAAGTAAACTTTAACGTACGACCTCAAATGACCTTTGACCTTATCCTGTGACCTCCAACGGTACCATAACATGAAGGTACCCCCAGTGCATCTATGACCCAAATTACGTTGTAATCCAAGCAACCTATGTGAAGTTATTTGTCAAAAGAGAGTCTTGCAGGTAAACTTTAACGTATGACCTCAAATGACCTTTGACCTTATCCTGTGACCTCCAACGGTACCATAACATGAAGGTACCCCCAGTGCATCTATGACCCAAGTTAGGTTGTAATCCAAGCAACCCATGTGAAGTTATTTGTCAAAAGAGAGTCTTGCAGGTAAACTTTAACGTATGACCTCAAATGACCTTTGACCTTATCCTGTGACCTCCAACAGCACCATAACATGAAGGTACCCCCAGTGCATCTATGACCCAAGTTAGGTTGTAATCCAAGCAACCCATGTGAAGTTATTTGTCAAAAGAGAGTCTTGCAGGTAAACTTTAACGTATGACCTCAAATGACCTTTGACCTTATCCTGTGACCTCTTACAGCACAATAACATGTAGGTACCCCCAGTGCATCTATGACCCAAGTTAGGTTGTAATCCAAGCAACCTATGTGAAGTTATTTGTCAAAAGAGAGTCTTGCAGGTAAATTTTAACATAGAAAAAGAGAGTCTTGCACATACTCTTTAATATATGACCTCAAATGACCTTTGACATCATCACATGACCTCTGACAACACCATAACATGAAGATACCCCTAGTGCTTCTATCAACCAAGTGTGGCTGCCATTGCTGTAACAGTTGCCAAGTTATGGATCATAAGAGAGTCTTGCAGGTAAACTTTAACATTTGTGACGGACGACGGACGGACGACGGACGGACGACGGACGGACGACGGACGGACGACGGACGGACGCCATTTGGATCCCTTAGTCTCGCCTTCACCTCCGGTGGGCGAGACAATAAAAACCAAACAATCACAGTTTCACATCGAGTATAACAGTTTATCACCTAAGGGACTGAGGTGGTTTAGCCCACATGGATATACGCATATTACGATGTACATGTATTCTCTATATACTATGTCACCGTACCTATGTAGGCTCAGCCCGGCCCGGCGCTCAAACTGCTGTATGACACCATCTACCAGCAACCTAAAGTGGTGATGGCATGGGGCCCGACGTACTCCCGGGTCGGCGAGGTCATGAACCACGTGGCGGCCGAATACCACCTAGTACAGGTAAGCAATACAATGCAGGCTGACATTGAAGAGGTTTGTCCGCTTGTCGTAATGACACTTTAAAGGGATAGCTCACCCTGAAATCATTTTGGTTTCAATATAAGGAGGGGGTGGGGGGGTGGGGGGGGGGGCTATTCCTTTTGAAGAATTGCTGGACAGCCCTGATATTTACTGGTTCATATTTGCAGCCCATGTCTTACTATACCGCGGCGGCAAATGGTGTCTAACGGCAGGTAGCAAGACACTCTGGTGGGAATAGACTGTCAGTGATCAACGGGATATGGGTGCCTTATATACGTGTGCTCCAGTTTGATCAATGGTACGCAAAACAAGAGTTAATCCACTCAGTCCATCCATCATGTCAATTTCTTGATCATATTGTACAGTTTCTGGTCAATGGCAAATCCTCAAGATGGTTAAGTTGAGTTGTATTCGTGTGGAATATAAATAAATCAGTATAAAGAAACGTCACGCGGCAACCAACGCCGTGAATTAATGATCGTACGTTAGGCGGATACACTTCTCCGAAATCTTACGCAAATAAACCAACAAAAATACTGGAAACTATATCTTCATGATGTTGTCTTCTTTTTCTAGGTTGGTATAGCGCAGTTCCAGGGTAACGAGCAGCACGTAGAAAACTACCCTTACACAGTCCAGATCTACCCGGCTAACTCGGTCTTCAACCCAGCTAGGATCGCCCTGCTGAAAGAGATGAAATGGACCAGAGCCGCCATTGTCTACCAAAACGTCAACCTCTTCCGAGGGGTAAGTTTCGTACAAATTTTACAGGGTGAATTTACCAAATAGGCCTACAATTTAGTTGGTTCATGGCACATTTTGTTTTCAAAATTGAATTCCCTTCAGTCCTTCTCCCTTTCTTTCTTCCCCCTTCTTCTTTCCGCCCCCCCCCCCCCGATCTCACCACTACCCATGTCCCCTTCATTCATGACCCTCTGAATATTAACAATACGCTCCCTTTAAACTGGGTTTTGAATATTTTTTTTTTATCTTGTTCTTCCTTCGTCCAGGAGATGGAAGAGCTGGCTGCAATGATGGAGGCTGAAGGGATTAATGTTATCGCCATCGAAACCCTGAATGACGACCCTCGAACCAATCTAGACAGTTTAAAGGTATTGATGTTAAAGAAAAATGAATATCATGTTGCTAACTGTTCTTGCTTAGCCGACAGATAGAAATGCAGAGAAAACGGTGAAATATAAACGAAAGAGAGAGAGAGAGAGGGGGGGGGGGAGAGAAAGAGACTGAGAAAGAATGATTGTACATATCAACCACAACCCATAGTTTGAAAGAACAAGCAAACAAAAAACGTTATCAGCTGACGTCATCTGTATATCTTCTCTTGTAGGCAATGTTTTTTTATTGAGTATCCATAATGATTAGAGGAGCCTACCATGTCTCTCATTCCTGAACCACTTGTGTGCGAGATAAAATGTTGCTATATGCGATTTTTTGTGTTGATGGTGAAAACATCCACTAGTGTAACATGAAGGGTAAATATCCAATTCCGATAATACGCTTTTGACGTTTGCAATACGCCAGCCACTAGATGGTTTGATTAATCAATCGGTCAATGGGTGAGGGAGCGCGAGCTCGTTTGTCATTAATTCATGTGATTGAATTCGTTACAGATTTCTATTGATACAATCATTGACGTAGTCCGCAAACGATGAATGAGCAAATATTGTTCCGCCAATCTTAATAATAGGCGCGTGCTCATTCCATCTGGATAATGTTTACGGTGCATCGTATTTAGCTGCTTACGTTCATGATGAAGGCTTTGCCATGAGGGTCGGAATCACGATTTTCCTTTTTTCCATTTGGTGGACGGTATTTCCATGTTAAGCCTCTAATGGCGTATGAGAAAATATCATATTTTGTTTGATTTAAACTATTAAGCGGGTCAATTTTTAGTATCTGACCAAACAAACGACGATATAGACCTGACAACATATTGTATGTGCCACGCGTTGGAACAGAGAGAGAGAGAAAGAAAGAGAGAGAGAGAGGGGGGGGGGAAGCGAGAGCGAGAGAGAGAGAGAGAGAGAGAGAGAGAGAGAGAGAGATAGAGAGAGAGGGAGGAAGGGGGGGGGGTGTCAGAGACAGGTAGAGATAGAGGGAAAAGGAGAGGTATGATATGAAACTTGTGAAGAGCGGGTATCAATATGGGATGGATGGAAGGGATTGTATTATGGTGAAGTCAGAATGAAAGAGAAAGATTGGAAAGGAAAGAAAAAGAGAGACAGACCAAGAGAGATGGAGAAACAGTGCGTGTATACATATCTTTATATATATTTATACGAGAGATGTGAAATATAATCTGTGAGGAGCAGGCAGCAATATTACACACACAAACATACACATACACACACACACACAAAAGAAAACACACACCCACACATATGTGTGTGTGGATGTATGTGAGTGTGTACGTGTATTAGAGAGGGACAGGCAAATAGACAGAGAAACAGAGCCAGAGCCAGAGGCAGATAGTGAATGAGAAATTTGGGGTTAGTGTTTTTTTCTAGCCCATCTAATCCAAACAGAACACAATCAACAGTAGATGTGGAACGTTTTCATTCTGTCATCCTCCTCCTCCTCTCCCCTCTTTTCTTTCCTTTATCATTTTCCTTCCACACCCTTGCATGCTTCTACGTTGATGCGTGTGTTACCTCTCTATAGTATTTAATCTATAATGTTTATTCGAACATCCAGAACGCTCCGCTGCGCACCAACACACCCTGGCGTGCACACTTTCGTGATTCGATTTGATCAAGCTTTGACACTTGTGTCCACATGCACACATGCCACATGACTTTTAATTTTGGTAATGTACAATGCGTATCCTGTGTTTTTTTAAAGCTATGAATGCCTTCCACTTCTGTTGATATTTCCCTCACATTGCGTTTCTGTTTTGTTCCGATGGGGGTCACGCGTGCATCGCAGAGCCATTATCTCCCTTATTTATTATTCTGCAATAACATTCTCGCTCTTGTCGGTCTATTGAGAAGTGGAATCGAACCATAATACAGCTAGCGTGTGCAAAACCACACCGTGATGTCTAATACGTCTCGAATTGGTAGAAAGAAAAGGAAATGTGAGTGAAAAGGCGCAACTAGGTTAGGGCCCCATTTCTGTCATTGTGTTGCCGTTAATCCGCCCTCGTCTCTCCTTACTGTAGACGATCGGTGAAATGGTCGCAGCTGACTAGTCCTATCGTTGTGTTGTCCCGTCTTTTGATTAATTCCTCCTTGCAGAAAAGAATATCCACTGGATAATACGCGAAATTTTCCTACATGTCCGTTATTTCATTCTTGCGTGTCGCGGTCACTATTTGGCAATATTGCTAGTTATTCACTCACTTTCTACTGAACAGCACTCCGAAACCCTTGAAACAAAAAAATGTTGTGCGAAAATGGTGAACCTCACCCGTCGCCTGCAGTACACACTTTCTACATGGGAAAAAACGGGAAATCCCCCCCCCCCCCCCAGGTAAGCCCTTTCATTAAATTCTAACTGAATTGTCTTTACGGTGTACTATTCATGAATATTAATGAGCCTGAATAGGACTTGAATGACGTATTTGCATCTATATATCTCTATATCTATCTAGCCTATTTCTCTCCGCTGCTGAAGGAAGGCCTCCTCATCAGTTTTCCATTTTGATCCACCTTGTGCCGTTCGTTTCCATGTCACACTGCCATATTCTCTAATATCATCCATCCACCTCCTACTTTGCCTGCCTCTTCCTCTGGTGTTAGCTCTGGGGGTCCAGATAGTTGATATCATTGGATATTGTGTGTCCACCAATCATCTTTACTCCTGGCCAGATGACCAACCTGTACTACGACCCGCGCTTTGGTATTCCTTCTCAAATCTTGGTTGCTAACTTTGTTCCTCTTTGTAACACCAATTATGATTCTTTCCATAACAATTTGGGTTACTTTAAGTCTTCTCTCCAGCTTAGTTGTGGTCCACGTTTCTGCTACATCAGAGAGCACATGTACAATACACTGGTTGAAAGTCTATTTCTTGAGATAAGAGGGAGATCCTCATCACGGAAGGAAAGGTTGAGCATGCTAAATGTTGCCCACGCCAAATGAATCCTTCTATTCACTTCCATTGCTGTTTCATTTTCTATATAGATTTTCTATATTCATATCATTAAGTCTTAATTCATGAACTAGACAGTTTTGCGTGGTAAGCACTTGCAGGTTCAATATCTACTGGTTACAAGATATTTGTCTGATTTTTTTTTATTCATTTACAGCATGGGGCATGCTTTCCTTCTTACTACTGTATGCTTGAAATGTATCTCCAAAATGGGAGAAATATTGCATTTAAACGTCTCCCAGATTAGTCCATATGAGAGTGATGTGTGTGTTATATCCAGTTCTATGGTTCTAAGCCAACCTCAAAGTATTGTACATTTCGCTACAGAAACAAAATATTAATAACTAACTGACTAAACGTCTTTGAAATAGATTTGTAATTATTTTGTTTCCGTGAGCCTGTAAAATGTATTCCGTGGTAAGGCTTAAATTCTGTAGTAGCAGGAGTTATTTATTTTCTTTTTTTACTTTATTGCAATAATTTTTCAGTTTTAAAAGGGCAGCCGAACAATCTAATACATACGGTGACGACTATAATAACATTTCTTGAAAAATCATTGAGAAATCATGAAAGACCTTGGGGATCATTGAGTGTTTATTCATGGAACATGTTCCTGGTTTATTGAAAGACCGGTAACATGTTGTGGTAGCTCAATAATCCATATTGAAATTGGTAAAAGCCAAACAGCATCATGTTGTATTACACTACACATTTGATATGACCGTACTATTTCTACATCTTAACTTATCAATACCTGCATTAGAACTGATGTGAAGTGTAGACAATGTATTGATTATTGTTAAATGTTCTTTTGAAAGTTAAAAACATATCACAACATGTAGAAAACCCTTACGATCAACATTTATCAAGATTCATTTTAATGACTTTTATTACTTTCCATGGAAACAAGCCTAAAGAACATTTGTATATTTATGTATTAGAAAATAGATTCATTACTTCAAAATCAAAACAAAGTCACAAGATCACACTTCGACCCGCAAAGCTGTATATTTTAAAGGGTTACTAAATGAGAAAAATAAATTCCCACTTATCTATGTAAACATTTTCCAAAAAAAAAAACGAATTGCACATTTGTTTGCCGCAATAAAGTCTCATTTTGACGAAAATGTGAAATTCGTGAAGTGGCTAATTTTACAAAGATTAGTGAGAACCATTTTTTTTTTAGTCTAGTAACTCTTTAATGCAACAATAATGTATTACAGTACACCATATAACGTTGTTCGTACTTTGTGGCATTATCTAACGACTCTCGGGTACCGTTGTAAATTAGGATTGACACCCCCCATAATCAAATTTCGCCGAGTCAGTATGATGTGGTTAGTACAGATAAAGCCAATATGTGAATTGTACTAGTTGTTAAAAGAACTTTTGACACTTTTGAAAAATTATACAAAATGAATTTCAACTTACATCAAGCTGAAAATGAAACATCATAAAGTCAAGGCATGTCAATTTTTTCAGAGACACGTTTTGTGACATTTCATTGATTTCCTTTCTTGTAGTATTACTTGGAAAATTTTATTTTAAGAAATTCTTCTTCTTCTTCTTCTTTTTTTCTTCTTCTTCTTCTTCTTCTTCTTCTTCTTCTTCTCCTTCTTCTTCTTCTCCTTCTTCTTCTCCTTCTTCTTCTTCTTCTTCTTCTTCTTCTTCTTCTTCTTCTTCTTCTTCTTCTTCTTCTTCTTTTCTTCTTTCCTTCTTCTTCTTCTTCTTCTTCTTCTTCTTCTTCTTCTTCTTCTTCTTCTTCTTCTTCTTCTTCTTCTTCTTCTCTTTCTTCTTCCTCCTCCTCCTCCTCTTCCTCTCCCTCTTCTTCTTTAAAGTGCATGGTGGAACATATCTTCCCCTTGCCCCTAGCATGCGGACAATTTGTCAGCAACTTCTGTTATTAGCCAGTAATAAACTCTGACCAAGCTGCCGGAGGATTAATCAGGTTAGAGGTACTCTATCCTCTCAACTTTAATTCGCATCATTGAATTCATTCTTGCACCGCAGAGTTCAGGCCTTAGCATACATTTCATTCTTCGATTCTTTCAAATTTAGCGCCACGATGCTAGGATAATCTTTCTCAGCGTCTACCAAGAAGTAGCGACCAAAGTGTTGTGCGAGGTAAGTAAATTAGCTTTTTTCATTCCTCCAGCTTTCCATCGAGCGCCCCAAATCTAATTTCCGTCACCTCTTTAGAGTAGAAAGCTACAATTCCGTTGAGGTAGAGTAATACCACTGAATAATAGATTTCATAAAGCGAGAGAAAAGTCTAATATATGTGAACTGTCAGAAAAATTACGTGCGCAGAGTCGGTTATTTAATTCGGTTTTCAGTAATCATACATTATTCCATTCAGTATGTTCAGTTCAATTCATTTGCACTTTTTTATACGATCACAGCAAAATGTAATTACACATTTTACAGTATGTAATACTTAAGAGATAATCTAGGCTTATGCATTGAAGTTCTATGATCCTCGATGAGAGTTAAGGAAGGAGCTGAGAGCATCAGTCGTGAATATCCCGCAATCATGATAATGGTGAGAAAAAAGGTAGCTATAGAGAGATGGAAAGATTTTTTCATAAAATGGTTAGGAAACATGAAAGGTAAAAACATGAAACATGTTTCTTTCCCATTCTCTCTCTCTCTCTCTCTCTCTCTCTCTCTCTCTCTCTCTCTCTCTCTCTCTCACACACACACACACTCTCTCGCTCCCCCACCCAGGTGTACCGCCAGGGCATGTACGGCCCCAAGTATGTGTGGCTGCTGGTGGGCTTCTACCATGCGGGCTGGTGGCAAATCGAGACAGAGAACGCCTTGGCGAGGGGAGAGGAGTTTTGCGCGGTCGAGGAGGTCGACCTGGTGGTGGACGGCTATCTGAGCATGCGCGGTTTTGAAATCCAGCAGGACCTGTCCAAAATCAACTTTAATGGGATTGTGAGTATATCTGTTGTCATCATTCTTCAAATGCTCGTGATGCTAGTAATTGGTATATATAAACACAAACAAATTGAATGAAACGCCGGAGAAGAAAAATTATTCTCCGGCGTTTCATTCAATGTGTTTGTGTTTACCTCTACCTATACAGCGCCATCGCAACCTCATATCTTCTTCTTATCTATCTATCTTTATATAAATATTAACATGAATCAAATATATGTTAAGAAAAATACGGGAAGAAGGAGATGAAGAAATATCACATGGATTGTCAGAAGGTTACAAAATTGATTGTTTCATAATAATCACGTCATGATGACCACAATCAGCATGATCAGAGCATTCATAACGCATTCATTGACGGAAACTCCACCCCAAAGCAAATGTCTTCGTTACATTGTTGCACTCGATGCAATGACAGTTCACATTGATGGTAAGGTACAACATTGAACAACCAATATGCCACATGACCAAGCCCCATGTATACATGTAGATATATTATGTGCAAGATAAAATGATAACATTTTGTAATTGCGCGCAACATCTTAGCTTAGTTACTAGGAATATGAGTGCATGGTCACAACTGAGTCTATTAACAAATATGTCAGGTAATACAGACTAGGCCCTAATCCCTCGGACTGCCCTGGATCCTCTTTTTCGGCGAGGAAGATGATACAGCGAAGGCAGAGGAATTAGGGGACCTAGTCTGTATTACCAGACATAGTTGTTAAGAGACTCAGCTGTGACCATGCTCTCATCAGCCTAGTAACTAGACTAGCAACATTAGTGCATGAGCATAAGTAGGTCACTAGCGCAAGAAGAGTTATTAAAACGCTTAACTATGTTTGCCACACTAACATCAGGGCGACATCCTTATCCAACCCTCATTTCAAGCCAAGTAGGTCTTGCTGCCATTAGCTATATTAATTCAATATCACCCTATCCCTCTCATTAGATTCAATCAAGGTAATTATTGCACAGACGAACCCCTCGTCAACATTAGTATATATATATATATATATTTGGAATTTTATTAGATAAGGCAAATCTCAGGAATATGCGTTTCATTCTCGATGTCGTCGTTTTACATTGGTGAAGAATACAGCCGCAGTACTTTACATGATGAATCGTGACGCGAGAAAAAAAAATCCGAAATTGAAAACCAAGCACACGTAAAGGAGGTCACCTGATGCTATATCGGCTGGAAGATGTATTTTTCACCTGATTTGAATGACATGAGATAATGCATAGATGGTGTTAGTTTTCAGAGATACACGCAGGAATGTAATGGGGTTGATTGAATCGACCTTCCACTTTGTGTCCAAAACATACATTTTATGGTAATGCAATGTTTCCAAGGTGAAGTAAATGATACTGGTTTTAATGGGAAAAAATAAAGCAAGCAAATCTAAAGTAATTTGCAAGTTTCGAAACATCACACAACTACATGCAGCAGGACGAGAAAGGGGAGAAAGGGAGGGAGAGGGGGTCCATAATGTTCTCATTCGGTCGGATGATATATCCCGTTTCGACGAAACCTCCCCATCTACCCTCTCCCTAATACAAACTTAATAATAAACACTTTTACTCCGAAACTCAAACAGTGGATATCCTCTGTTTTCTTGTAGAAAAAAAATACTTTGTCTGACTCTCAGTAGAAAACCCGTCTTCTTGTTAAACCAGGATACGCTATAACTACTGCTATTATCATGAAAATGAAATTTGCATCTATAATTATTGTACATTGAAAAGTTGCTCACGAGAGACCAGAAATGCGGTCTTCATTAAAAGGTGGTTCTTGCTATACAGATTGATTTGATGCAATGTTTCTGATAGACAGTTGGTGTTTGTATACAGGTGTGTGATAAAAGCGGGTTTTACTGTATTATGTTTGTAGTTATTTCCTCTCGTCAACGTATTGTGAAACCTTGAAATTTAATGAACATCATTTTTTTATCGCCCTGTTTTCTTTGACCTGTACAGTATCCTAATGAGGACCGTCTTGAGTTCTTCGCGCATCTTCAAGAAGAATTGCTGTTCTCGGGGGCTTGTGACTCATATGGATATGATCAGGTAGAATGTAGAGGAAGAAAGGTGAAGACATAGAAGGGGGAGAGGGAGAGAGAGAGAGAAAAAAAAAGGGGGAGACAGAGGGGAGAGACAGCGAGCGGGAGAGACAGAGAGAGAGGGAGAGTTACCAAAACATATTTATCCCTCTAAAATCAAGTAGACACCTTTATCTGTCCATCTTCTTCAAGCTTCCCACCTCTCTCTCTCTCTCTCTCTCTCTCTCTCTCTCTCTCTCTCTCTCTCTCTTTCTCTCTCTCTCTCTCTCTCCCTTTCTCTTTCTCTCTCTCTCTCCCTCTCTCTCTCTCTCCCTTTCACTTTTTCTCTATCCCTCTCTCTCTCTCTCTCTCGTTCATTCTCCCTTTATATTTCCCTTTCCTCCTTTCTCAACATCACTCCTATCCTCCTTTGTCTCTCCATTACTCACCCCACCCCACTCCCACCCCACCTCTAACCCTAACCCCTAACTCTTTACCTCTTTCGTTCCGTAGATTATGACCATTGCCCTGGCGCTGAACGCCTCGGACGGGGTAATTGCAGACCGAATGCCCGGGCTGACTCTGGCTAACTTCACGTACGAAGACACCACAATGGCAGACATCATCATGGAGCAAGCCAAAAAAGTGCAGTACATTGGTTTGACGGTGAGTTTGAACCGTGCTGGGATAGAGCAGCGTCTGGACCGTTTTCGATTATTCGAATCCATGTATCAACCTCAACGGTGAGGGCTCATGCATAGAAATTTACGGTCGAGGGAAGCAATGTCCTGATGACTCTTGACAAATTGACACCGATATCATGCATATTGGGCCGTTAACACACATTTAGCCCTCTCCTGAACGGCAGCGGAAACAGTTTTCTAAACCTAGCAATCATGTTGCATTGTCATGGCCTAAACTCGGCGACCAAGTGTCTGCAACGAGTGACAGTAGCAAAGGGCCACTATGTGAACGTGCCCAACAGGCTCGTTTATTGGTAGTCAAGTTAAGCGATCAGAATTGGAAATTTTTAGGTTTTATCTTCTACTTACGTTACGTTTGTATTAGAAACGTCGGTTTTGATCGTACATGTTCCTTTGGAATAAAACATTGTGACCTATTAAAGGTGTAATCAGTTCGATGATTAAACGTTAAGTGATGTTTGTGTAAATAGCGAGCGCAAATTGGATAATCCTGTAATGCTTTTTACCAAAAAACATATATCAGAGTTGGCTAAGCCATGTTTATGAGTATTATAATCACTTTTTTTAAAAAGGGACGTTGTAGGGGATATGACTTGGACCCAAGCACACGAAAAATAGAAACTGGTTTGTACATTTGGAATGTAACGGGCATCTAATGTTTCAATTTTTACGTTTTGAGGGATACTTTTATACGTTACTTTTTAATGCCACAGCGTTGCGCAAACTGTGACACTTCCTTGAATATTTTATCTTGATCATGGTGACGTCATTTCCTCTGTGTGCTATACTCAACATGATTTTCTTTCTACAGGGTCCTGTGACCTTTGACGACATTGGGAGCCGGGAGAGCAATGCGGTGGTCCAGCAGTTGCAAGGTATTGCGCTATTATTAACATTTTTCATGATTACATGTTGGATTCAAACTATCACGACGTCCAATTATTGACTCTATAACGAAAAGGTGCAATATCATTTTCAGCGGGATATTTGTGTGAATACGCACACGATGCCGGGCACCGTGAACAAGTGAATATAGTAATACGGAAGCTGTAGCACCTTCTGTGCCATATGTGTATCATTTAACCCGTAATTTACAGATATCCCATGGGGCATCTTTTTATCTGGCACAAGAGTGGTTAAACGAATTACAGCACTTTGAATTAAGACTTGCAGTCGCATTTACACTGAAGCGGTTTGCCTTCCGCATTCTGACTGGTGTGTTTCTTCGTCGCGGCAAAATCACGAACAAGTCTCATAGTAGTCACTTTGGAAACATCAATTATGTTCTAAAGCCGGTTCACCTGTTTATGGTGTCATGTGAGCGGACTCGGATTGGCGATTCATTATCATTGTTATACTGGCAGTGGGGACTCGCTTCCAAGTGAAATGTTGCTGTGATACTTATAATAAAACATAACCAACAACCAGTACGTCAGACTAGCCATTCACCTGCTCATGCGCAAAGTTTCAAAGTTTCAAGTTTCAAAGTCTCTCTTAGGGGAAGGAGCAACCAAACGTGAGACTCATAATGATTTGGTACCATCACCTCCATATCAAACCGCACAATGGCAGGTCCATCAAATCCAATCAAGGAAATTGTAGACATAATCAGAATATTAGTAGACCATCTGTCCTATTCTGCAGAGTCTACATTGTATTCCAAAGGGCTTTGGTCGCTATTTTTGTATTGATATGATTACATAACTATGATCACTAATACTTTGAGCTGGATAAGTAGACGACACGCTTCTATCCCACGGAGGTCCATGCCAACAAGATAAATGCCACATGCGCGTTAATATATTACTATACTTCAATATCAAAGTGCAATCTAATTAAATGGAGGTTATGACGTTTATGATAAGATTACATCATCAAATACAGTATACCGTCTCTTACGTTTACGCATTCCGTAATTATATGGGAAATATACAATTTGTGTGCAAGTAACAGAATGCGCGTAAGTGGCTTTCCAAGCCACTGTTTGATGATATGGAGTATAACTTCTGCGTTTTCACTTTTAGATATCATGTTGTTTTGTTATGTCACTTATTTCTACCCCGCAGATGGTCAAATACATCAGATCTTCGTCTTTGATCGGCTGATGGACACCACACGATCCATAGAGGACTTTCAGTGGGGAGGTAGGATATTGTCTCTATAGACGTGCAGGGTGTCTCTTTTGCGGGTTAAAAAAGTAAAATTTTGTAAACATCAAGGGAAATGGAAGAAAATACTATATCAGAAGTTCCCTCCTAATAATAGATCTGGAAAATGACTTTAGGCAAAATTATAGCGATCGCAAGATTTTGAGGAGGTTTCGGGCTAGTCATCCGAAACCTAATATGAAATAGAGACCGCACAGGTCCGCTCCACACTGCATGCGGTCATTAGGAGCAATCTCCCGCGTCCCACCCGCACTGACAGCAACAATACGATTATGAATATGGTCGGTGCGTTTCAAACGTAAACAAGGATAAATTTTTCACTTTTCCTGAAAATGTTAGGGAAGCTATGAGAGTAAGATTTCAGAGACGCTATTGTTATGGTGTACTGCTTATTCCTGCCGAATTTCATGACTTACGCGAATGGGACACTCTGTCTTTAATACATGTTAAGTGCATGAATGAGCGTGTCTTTCTGACGTAATCAGTTACCACCTACCTGCTACAGTACAACGTGCGCGCTACCAGAAAATGTCGGGATCAATCACAACACATGGCTGAAATGTTTTGGGGGTTTTTTGCGATCAAAGAATTAAATTATTTTTAGGTGGTCAGTCGTAACCGACAGATCACCTTCTAATTCCGTCCGAATTTTCTTTTTTTATTAGGTGGTCTGTCGTAATCGAAAGATCACCTTCTAATTTCGTTAGAATTTTCTTTATTTTCATTCTCTGCCCGCCCCCCCCCCAGTTTTTTGTTTCGTCCATATCTCAACAATGCACACGTCATGTTTCATCATTATTTTGACCATATATAGGACTGTATACATGTGAACTTGTCATTGCAATAATTTTCAAGGTCATGACATGATCGCGACGTCATCTACGAACAATTTAACGAAAACCTATTGACTGATCAATATCTCTAGAACTGATCATGTATAGGTAATGAAAATTGACATGCATAAAATTAATAATGAGTCAATTAATTTCAATGAATAAAAACGCGCGCGTACATGTACGTTAATGCAATAACGCGCGCGCAAAATTTTAAATTGCTCGAAACCAACCAAAAATTGTTTTGCATTTCAGGCCATTTCAAAAACGCCCAGCCGCGCCCAAACTAGTATTTCCATCTCAAAGTGTATCAAATTTTGTATTCGCTTGTCCTTGTTAGCTACATAACATGCCCTTAGTGACAAAATTAAAAGTTCAGCAGCGAAAGCTAAAATGTATGCATGTATAGGAATGTGTATGACCTATTATAAAAATCCAGGTGAATGTGACGCAATCGCGTATGTATCATATTGTTGAGAGCAGCTGCTAGTCATGAATATTAAGCGGCGGAATCAAACCTTGTTCAAAGGGATGGATATCCATGTACTTAAACATCCTTGGTGTATCCAAACCCTCTCACCGCTCCACACATTCATTTCCTTGTTTTTTCTCTTCAGATTCGGGGATTCCCCCCGTAGACGGGCCCACGGAGATCCTTAAGGATATAGGTATCAGTAACGTGAATCGTATCGTGATCTTCACCTCTGCGTCTCTCGGCGTGGTCCTGGCGGTCATCTTTCTCACCGTCAACATCATTCACAGACACAAGAGGTACGACAGTCATTGCTTTTTTTTTTCAGGACACTCTCTTGGTGTGTACGATAATTGTACACAGTTCAAATACGCATGTGTTGCCAAATCCCAGGAGTGTCCTCACAGCCAACTCAATCATGTATCAGGTATATCAGCGGGTTTTTTTTTTCTCTCTCTCTCGCTCGCTCTCTCTCTCTCTCTCTCTCTCTCTCTCTCTCTCTACCTCTCTCTCTCTCTCTCTCTCTTGCTCTCTCTCTCCTTCTCTCTCTCTCTCTCTCTCTCTCTCTCTCTCTCTCTCTCTCTTTCTCTCTCCCTATCCCTCTTTTTCTCTCCTCTCTCGCTCTCCTCTCCCCCTTCCCCCAACCCCCCCCCCCTCCCCCCCCCCCTCTCTCTCTCTCTCCCTTCCCCTTTATCTTTCTCTCTCTCTCTCTTCTTTCTCTTTCTCTCTTCCCCCTCTCTCTCTCTCTCTCTCTCTCTCTCTCTCTCTCACTCTTTGTCTCTTTCTCACTCTCTCTCCCTCATTCTATCACACCTGTACATCACCAGGGCCCTGAAGATCTCCAGCCCTCTTCTGAACAACGTGATCGCCATAGGCGGCATCCTGCTCTACTGCTCCACCTTCCTCCTCGATCAGTCTCTAGCGGTGAAGACCGTGGCCGACGCCAACCCGGTGCTCGTCAACATCCAATGCCAGGTAAATTACATTTAACCAATAAGCGAGTTCATAGTGGCAATGAGCAGATTGTTACTTGTACGAATGACCTCGAGTCAATTGTACCACTCACAATGTAAGTAAAATGGAAATTCCATAGATAGTGAACCACGTTTATACCCATTATAATGCAGATATGACAGCAGCGATTCAGCTCTGAGAAGGTAGGTAATGAAATGCAGCTTTATGATCAAATCCCTAGTCGTTCTTGATTCAGGGGAGTGTCCGACCATGATGTAACTATGAACTGGCTTATAACCTTGGAGCTACTTACTTAAGCTTCGGCTAATGATACAATAGAACATTTCCGTAATTGCCTTGTCGCCAAACGGGACTATGCTACTACATGACTTGTTCACGTTCTGCTCCTTTAAACGCGCGCCTTGAGATGACATGTTTTCCTTTTTATGATTCCCTTTATTTACAATATTGTGTAATTCAAAATTAATTTACACCCTCAATTCCAATTATATTTAAAATGTCTGTACACATTCCTTATCATTTGAAAATATGCACCTGACTTTCCATTTTCAGTCGGCGCTCGTGGTAGCTAGTGTAGGGCTATCCATGTCTTTTGGTGCTCTATTCCTGAAGACGTACCGCATCCATCAGATCTACACCAGTGCTATGAAAGTCAGAAAAGTTCTGGTGAGTGTCACATAATTAGCTTTCTCTCATGGGTTTGTTCCTACGTTCGCCATCACCACCAACCTCCCATCCCACCCCACTGCCATCTCATAGACACACGAGGTAGGCCGAATCCATGACTTGGCGGTAAGATCACCCTAAGCGCTAAGATTGCCCTAAGTAATGACTAGTAAATTTCTCCTTTCTCAAAACATTTTCTTCTCAAAGACATGCCGTCACAAACGCACAGAGTAGGGCAACCACGTGAAATATCGCGCTTTTAAAAAAAAAAATATCTGTTCTTACATCCTGAAACAGAAAGGTCTGACAGACTCTCGTCTCCTGTTTGCGATCTCCTGTTTCGTCATCATTGACCTCGTCTTCTTCGTGATCTGGATGAGCTACGACCCGCTGACCACTGAGCCGAAGACCTACACACCAATCGTGAGTTGAGAGGAATCCACAGTATCGTTGTCATACGGGTATTCTACTATATGGTTATTAATTTATTCTCTGAACGGTTTGCATAAAATATATCAATCAAAATATATAAGTAAAAACAAATAGATTAGCATTTTGATATGCAGCTTTTTTCATACAGTGTTGTGGTTGATAAATATGTTAATGTTCTGATGGCTGCTTCTGATAAGGCCACAGCCGAAAACTTGCATCGAAAGAGAGAAGCAACGACAATATTCAATTGTTTTTCACTTTGCTTCATTCCGTCTTCATCACCTAAAAGAATACGCAACCAGTATTACATTTGTACAAAGCATTTGATATGAAATGTGTCAAGACATACATCGAATCAGGTGCTTTTGCTCATTTTTCTTTTCATATGTATTAGAAATCATAACTAGGCCGTCTTACATTTCTTCCATTTACCATGCAACACCATTTTACACCACATTTTGTTATTTTTCCTGTACCATGTTTTAGAAACCATAAGTAGGCCGTCTAACACTTCTTTTGTTAGCCATGTGACACCATTTGACACCAGATTTGACACCAGACACCACACCGTCCTTTACACATCTCTCTACTCCCCATTAGCCTGATGAGACCCAGCCTGATCGTGAGGTTTCTCTCGTTCCCACCCTAAACATCTGCACCTCTCGCTATATGCTTCCCTTCATGGGAGCATTGGCCGTGTACAAGGGCGGTCTGCTTCTTTTTGGCGTATTTCTCGCCTGGTCCACGCGCAAAGTTCGCATCATGGAGCTGAATGACAGTAAGTGATTGCCGCCATCTTGAAAAAAAAAATCTTCAAACATATTCAAGCGATAAGTGTAATTTAGAGTGAAATTTAATGAAACCAAACATTATTTAGTAACACCAATACCGTTTTATCGGGAATGGTAGGGTTTTACGTTTTCAGTGGTGGAAGCATTTCCCCCTGATTGTTCCTTATTTGTATATTTTTAATTGAGAATTGAGACTTGATAAGTCGATCATACAGATGTGAATTCAAAATAAGTATCCACCTACCCCATCATCTACTATTAATTAATAACTATGATGATATAGCAGGTCATCACTAGTATTCCACTTGATAGCTAGAAAGTAACATCTTACATAATGTCGACATTTGGACCAAATGGATTTTTTTTTTTATGGCAGTGATATGTGTATTAAATCACGATGAGGTATCAGATTAGAAAGTCAACACATTTTTTTTTCACACATCCAAGAGGTTTATTTTTTTTATTTGAAATTGCTCAATCATCAAATCAATTTGCCTCCAGGACCTATTTGAAATGTATGTACCTTACAATACATTTGAAAACGTCATGTCATTGTTATAAATTATACATTTTATACATACAAAATGTCTTTAAACTTGGTATAGAGATCGACCAGTAGATGTGTTGTTTCTTACAGCTATTACCAAGTGATTAAGTTGATTTATTTGTTTGTTCAAACATAATAAACATTTGTCTTAAGAATTTACTTGAATGTCTATCTTAATCGGACTTAATCATGTCATATTAAATAGCAGATTGTGAAATTGCAGGCGTTTAATCTGCAAAAAAAGTGCAAACCATAAACTTTTGATAACATGTTTTGCTACGCGGTCTGTGTCCCCCAGTAATAAGAGTTTTTTATCAATCTTTTCGTCAATTCTTCCAATCAGGCAAGTATATCGCACTGTCCGTGTACACGGTGTGTCTGACGTGCGTCATCACCGTTCCCTTCGCCTACATCTTCTACAGCGAGGGAGCCATCAA
This sequence comes from Arbacia lixula, assembly GCA_963669155.1. Classification (NCBI taxonomy): domain Eukaryota; kingdom Metazoa; phylum Echinodermata; class Echinoidea; order Arbacioida; family Arbaciidae; genus Arbacia; species Arbacia lixula. Next base: position 1,426,827 of record OZ022588.1, read on the forward strand.
CTTCGTCTTCACCTTCGTAGGGGGCGCTATCATACTCGCTACAACGGTCGTTCTTTGCCTGGTGTTCGTACCAAAGGTGAATTATATACACAAAGTCTCTTTTACCCAATCATTTACATGTGTGAATTATGATGTAACATAGTGAGTTCTCTTTCTTTCTTCCTTTCTCTCTCTCTCTCTCTCTCTCTCTCTCTCTCTCTCTCTCTCTCTCTCTTCATATGTGTCTCTAACACATGATTATGTCGACGTATAACTGTAAACTATTTAAAACCCTATACATAATTAATGAAAGCTCTACAAAGTTGTTATCATACTATTTGATCATGAATATTTTGTCCTCGTGCACAGCTCCGAGCTATCAGTGACCCGGAAGCAGATCAGAAGGGTCGACCTCTGACCGCGGCCACCTCTACCGATATCACATTTGACGACAAAGACGCGACATTGCAGCGACTGCGTGCGGCGCTTCAACAGGTATGGTTCGCATGGTATACACACGGAGTCGTCACACCTTGGGCATGTTGCATATAGGTTTTCAATTATTGTAACTTGCCATTCATGTTAACTACCATGGCAACAACCAATGAGCTCTCATTATTGCACCTGTTGCCATGATAGTTTCCATGGTTACCATTAATGGTAAGTTACAATAATTGAAAATGTATATGCAACATGCCCCTTTTCTGGCAAACATACAGTAGCTGTAAATACAGTGTAGCTCTTTTTCAGGTAAAACAAATACGAACTTGATGTAACAAACACGGTAAATGAAAAAAAAAATACTTTATAAGTACTTCCTTCTCAATAATACACCTGAAAACTGACTTTAAGTGGAAATATGTCGATCGAGGAGGTTTTGGGTGGGCGCGACCACAAACTCCCGGTTCTTGTAGATCGAAGACTGCTATCCACGATATAGATCTCACCACAGTGCATGCGTTCATTGCCCGCTGCCAGACGCATCGCGAACGGACAGGGGCAATACGATTATATGAACGTAGCATTTAATATAAGAATTATAAAGGTCCTATTGTCCTATATCCTATTGTCCTATCTGATGTTCGTATCATATAGGTTTTTTTTTTTGATGACTGTTTTCAGAAGCTACAACAGCGCAAAGATCTGCTGGACGAGTTGGCCCTTCTCGATCGAATCTACATGAAGATCGATTAGAAATTACCCCCTCTACGGCGATCAGGGAAGAGTGTGCTGGCAGGAACGCAGCTGCGAAGAAGAGCGGTTTGCGGGCACAATCCCGTGTCAGTCCGTCAGTTATATGTGATATGAAACCTTGTCACAATATTGGTTTTGTGGCTGCACAGTATATATAAAGAAAGATATTTATAGAGAAAGAATATTATACAGAAAAAAAGGTAAGGGAGAAAGAGGGACGGAGAGAGGGAGAGATGGAGAGAGAGAGAGAGAGAGAGAGAGAGAATGAGAGAGAGAGAGAGAGAGAGAGAGAGAGAGAAAGAGAGAGAGAGAGAGGGTGTGAAAAGGCATGGGGACAAAGAAAGTGAGATAAATTCATTTAATATTTGATACATGCCTTTCAGCTGCACTGCATTTCTATTTTGCACATCATGTATTCAGATCTACGCACCACTTCCGTGTTTAAACAAATGTTATCTTGATCCTTTTCTTTGCACAGTCATAAAAATGTCACAAGTATAATTCTTTATATTTATGATATTACATCAAATGATATAATTTCATGTATTGTAACTGAGAGTCTATAGCCCCCTCCCCCCACCACCGCCACATTGTGTTATTCATTTTCTATAATCCAAATATACAATCACTCTTTTTAACTTACAATTGTATAAATGCATTAGAGTCATCTTGTTAACGTCTGCATATATAATCATTTATCTGTATGTGCATACAAACGTATACTTTTTTATGTTCTTATATATTTGAAGCGGGTGGCGTAATGTATCGGGGTGTCCGTCCGTTACTCTGTCCATCTGCATGTCATTTACGCGAGAACTAATTAAAATCACGCATTTTCTGGCTTTCATCAAAACTTGGTAGGATAATGAAATATAAAAGCTAATTCACTTTTTGGTTTGGGGTCAGATAAGTCCAGTGTCACAGGTAGAGCTTAAATCCTGAATTGTCACTGCTTACGTGATAACTCGAAAAGGTGTTTTTTAAAAAAATGCGAACTTAGTACAGTGATGGTGTATGACAGGCCAATTAATTGATATAAATTTGGGCCAGATTAATTAGTGAAAGGTTATGTCAAGTTCGTATTCGGAAATTGAATTGTATACGAAATGACTTCATAAATGATTGACCAATTTTCACCAACTTGTTACAGCCATAGTCAATAACATGGGTGTTATTTGGTGTTTGTGGAGGATGACAAAGGTATACCAAGGCGTGTTTCACAAAGCTGTTCTTTAAAGCTACGAACGACTTTACGCACGACTGGTGAACCTTTCTTGAGCTAAATTAGATTCTCAATGATTTTGATTCTCATCAAGTTGAAATCTGATCTTAATCAACTAAAATGCTTGTTGTTAAGAGTTGTCTGAATGCAAAGTTTATGATTTGTCAAATTTGATTAGGATTCTTGGAAATTAACCCTAATTGTGTTTGGGTATCTCATTTAGCAAAACACAGGGTAACCAGTCGTGCGTAAAGTCGGTCTTAGCTTAAGAACAGCTTGGTGAAACACCCCCAGATATCTAATTGTATTATCAAACCGTAATTCTCTAGACGTGTTACCAAACAGGCCATCTACTAAAGGGTGTATCTCCAACACAAATATGGAACACGTCTAACTGATTAAATTGCTTTGCGTCTCGTTTCCATTCTTGGAGAAAAAACAGGCAATTACCCACCTTCAATATCAACTGCGTTTTGTGTATTCTATCTCGTAGTGAAGTCCAAAATAAAACTGGTGTAATAACAAGGGAGAGACGGAGAGGGGTAACGAGGGAGAGGAGAGAGAGAGAAAGAAAGAGAGGGGTGGGGATGACAACAGAGACAAGGAGAGCGAGAGAAAGGGACATAGATAAGGGGAAAAGGGAGAAAAAAAGACAGGGAGAGTGAGAGGGGGGTAGAGAGGGAGAGAGATGGTAAAGAAAGGGAGAGCATGAGAGAGAGAGAATAAAATAGATAGAGAAAGAGGGAGAGCGAGAGAAAGGGAAAGAGAAAGAAAGAGAGGGAGAGGGAGGGAGAGAGAGAGAGAAGGGGGGGGGCGAGAGAGAGGGATAGATAGAGGGGAAAGAAAGAGAGAGGGGGTGAGAGATAGACATACAGACGTCGCGCGAGGGAGAAAGAGAAAATAATTGGTCATAAAGAAAAATACAAACAAACATATATAGCCATGGTCAAGAAATTGTGTAGAGAGTAGTGAGGAAAAGAAAGAGAGACATAATAGAGAAACCTAACGAAAATATACATCAATTTCATTTCACTTCAATAATCTATTCATGATAATTGTCACAAACAATCATTTAAATAGATTACCAAAAAGCAGATGGTTCAGAAAATGCAATGACCTCCATGTATTAAAAATAGAGTTTTTAGAAGTTTTTTTTTTTTATAAATCGATGGAATCAAGAAAGCAACCACAAAGACGACATTTTACTAAAAAAAATAATACGATATAGAGATAAAGAGAGAAAGAAATACAGAAAGAAAGAACGTTATACGACCGTCTTCTTATGTCACATTCTCAATGCATTCATTTAACCCTTCATAAAAGAACAGATGGAAGCAAATAAATGATAGAAAATAAAATTGTTCTGCAATAGACGGGGCAATAAAACCTAATTTGAAGTGACTCAGAAATATCAGCGATCCAGCTATCTTAAGTGCCCATCGTTCTTTCCAAATCCTCGACATAATTGATCAGAAATGTGTTACCATCGAGTCCATGTCAAGTAAGTGATTTCACAATGAACAGGAAGCCGGGTAAGAGCAAAAACGCGCATACAGCATGGACCATGGTCTCAGGCTACATGCCGATGGCTAATTCCATCAATCTTGTTTAGGTCAAAATTTGTGGGTCAATCTTGATTGTGTTAATTCTTTAGAGCAAAGATAGATACAAGGGCACGGATAGAGCACGGTAAACGAGAATTGTAAGCAAACTTGTATGTGTGTGGGTTAGTGTGGAAGTAAATGGTGAAAGTGAGAAATATTGAGTGAGAGAGAGAGAGAGAGAGAAAGAAAGAAAGAGAAAGAGAGAAAGAGAGAGAAAGATAGCAAACAAGTAAGCTTGCATGCGTATGTAATATTAGTGCGGACGAAAGTGAGAGGGTAAGAGTGGGTGAGAGAGAGAGAGAGAGAGAGAGAGAGAGAGAGAGAGAGAGAGGGGGGGGGGAAGAGAGAGGGAGAGAGTGGGGAGAGAAAGAGAGAGAAAGAGAAGAAGAGAGAAAGAGAGAGAGAGAGGGGGAAGGAGATAATCAGTAATAGAGGAGAGACGAACGTGATGAAAAGGAGCAGGAGAAAGGGGTAGAGAGAGACGGGGAAAGAAGGGGCTGCAGGTGTAGACACGGAAACAGAAATACCACTTAAACATAAAAAGCAAAAGACGGAAGGAATAGGGGGGGGGGGGTCAAGAAAAAGTAAATGAAATTATATAGATTAGTGCATGTAGTCACACTATACAGGAGCATCCAGAGCGATAATTTGCGATGATCATTGCAACAAACAAGCTCAAATGTGTTCTTTAAATGACACATGAATATATGATTAAGTAATATCGCGTCAATCGTGGCAACGTTTTATGCGGGCAATCACCATTATTGTTCTTAATCACTCAAGTCTTGACATGGTCACATAATATCTCATATGAGTGCTCGAACTCATAATGAAGCTGAAGTGAGCTATGACGTCATGAGTGCCGAAATACGATTTCCATGGGACAATATTATTCAGTCATCTACCGCTCGAGTAGTTGATTAGTATGATTAGGTGGTCTATTTGGTCTATACCCTCGATAGGCATAGTACTAGTACTCTATAACTAATATAAATGCAATTAACTTCATGTCGTCGAATTGTGAATCCGTGATTAAACGCTCCCGGTTTCGTTTAACGGCCAAATCAAAGCCAAAATGTCATAGATTGTATGGAAGTCAACAATAGATCATTTCGTAATGTATTCACAATTCCCCCCCCCCCCAAAAAAAAAAAAAAAAAAAATGCGTAGTAACGCGTTATTGAATTTACCTGTATCTTGTCATTCAGATTCAATGGATGGCATGCACTTTGAATCTATTAGTTGTTGCTACTCGGACAACTGTCGGACAAGCTTTGGGGCTCCCATTGGTAACGTATTTTTTGAACGGCGTGAATAAACTATTTTATTCACGCCGTTGGCATTCATGGTATTTTGACTTCTCATACGTCACTGGAGGCGTGCGGGTTTTTTTTTTCAAATTTTCGTCAAAATGAGACTTCATTGTGAATGTGAAATGTGAAATTCGTTTTTAGTGGACAATTTTACATAGATTAGTGGGAACTTATTTTTCTAATTTAGTAACCCTTTAAGGCAAAGCGGCGCTGCTTTAAAGGGATAGTCCACCCTGAAGTTAAGTTGGTTTCAATAAAAGCCGAAACATGAAAGATACATATTATGGAATGTTTGACGAAATTGCGTCGGAGAATGTAATAATCGTTTTCAATTTGTCGTGTTTGAAAGGAATCAAGTAACCCTCTCTGTTTCTGTCTCTATTTCTGTCTCTGTCTCTTTATCTTTCTCTCTTTCTCTCTCTCTGTCTATTTCCGTCCGTCTGTCTGTCTGTCTCTCAAAAACCTTTACACACACACTCGTATGTAAATTATAGAAGAATTGAAGAGATTGCAACGCATATCAAAACAAAGATGCAAAATACAAAGTGATTAACATGCGGGAAGAGAACATTTTACTTAACATTTTAGTTATAGGCCTTTCATCAACATTATAAACAACGATCAGTCCCGTAAAACTCAAGAACCGATTGTATAATTGTGGTTGTGGGTAAAGATGGTTAGGATACAGCCATAAGTCATAAGTGTATACTTACAGATGTGTGTGTGCATATACATGTACAGTTGTCCTCAAAATTATCCATACCCCATTGAAAATAACAGTCTTTGTTAGATTCTTCCTTTGTAAAAGCTATTATGTTGGTACTTCCTGTGTATCTTTTGTCTTCTTGTTGCTATGCACAAATCCACATATGAGTTGGCTAAACTTCATTTGCATAATAATAGATAAGTCCAAAAGTTATTTTTCCCTCATGTTCAGAATTATTCATACCCCTGACAATACCTCAACAAAAATGTTCTTTCTTCATAGTATCCATTGTTTTCCTTTCCTGAGAATGTGTTAATCTTTGTCCCATAGTTATTTCAAGATGTTCCAATGGATTAAATACCTTTTTTGTTGACCAAATGTTAAACTATTGTCAAACACATAGCATCTTTCCATAAGACTTTAAATAGAGGAAACTTGTTCTGGTCATTCTCAGTTTCTGATCATCATGGCCAAGAAGAAGGAGCTCAGTGAGGACCTACGGCAACGTCCTGTGCGTGCCCACATTGAAGGAAAGGGTTATGAGGCCATTTCGAAGCAATATGATGTCCCTGTGGCAACCGTGCAGAGCATTATCAACAAGCAACAAGAAGTTCAATACTGTTAAAAACCTCTGTGGGCGTGGCAGGAAGAGAAATGTGTCCCCCAAACTTGCCAGGAAAATCTGCCGAGAGGTCAACAACAACCCCCGGACCACAACCAAGGCCCTACTTCGAACGCTTGACCAGGCAGGGACGAAGGTGTCACGGTCCACTATTGAGCGAGTCTTGCACAGAGGAGGTCTCCATGGACGTAGGCCTCGGAAGACCCCGCTGCTCAGGAAGAAGCATCTGGAGGCTCGCCTAGCCTTTGCTAAAGGTCATCTAAAGCAAGATTCCAGCTTTTGGTCAACCATCCTGTGGTCTGATGAGACAAAGTTGGAGTTATTTGGCCATATGGATGTTGAATACGTCTGGAGGAAAAAAGGAGAAGCATACACTCCAAAGAACACTGTGCCCACCGTCAAGCATGGTGGTGGAAACATAATGCTATGGGGATGCTTCTCTTCCAGTGGCACAGGCAACCTCGTCAAGGTCCAAGGAATCATGAGAAAGGAGGATTACATCACGATCCTTGATGAAAACGTGAAGGAATCCGCTGAGAAACTCCAGCTTGGCCCTAATTGGAAGTACCAGCAGGACAATGATCCAAAACATACCGCCAAGGTAGTGAAGAAACGGTTCAAGGACAATGATGTCAACGTCCTCGAATGGCCAAGTCAGAGTCCTGACCTGAATCCAGTTGAGAACTTGTGGCGAGACTTGAAGACCAGAGTGTTGGCTAGGAAACCGACCAACCTGTCCCAGCTTGAGGCTTTTGCCAAGGAAGAGTGGGCCAACATCCCCCAGAAGACATGCAGGAAGCTTGTGGACACGTACAAGAACCGTCTAGAAGCAGTCATAAGAAACAAAGGCTATGCTATTGACTATTAAAGAAAGACATTGGACTCAGTAAACCTAGGGTATGAATAATTTTGAACATGGCATTTTTTGAAAATCCATGAATAAAATACCCCTGAAATGATGAATTTCTTGAATTGTGTATTGTTGTTATTCTTTCACATGTTGGTCACATATAACTGATATACACACTTGACAAAATGCATTCATTTCATCACAAAAATAAAAAATCATAAAAATTAACAAGGGTATGAATAATTTTGAGGACAACTGTATGTGTATGTGATTGTGAAAGTGATTATGGCTCTTTCTTTCTATCTCTCTATATCTGTACTATGGTAAAACAAGCTTTGTCATGTTTGCTGGTTGCGGTAGGTTGCAGACGTATATTAGGCCTAGTAGACCTGTGTGTTTAAAAACGGACAACAATATGCGTCCTCTTACTTCATCGATCTTGTCCTTATTTCAGCGCATCTATTTTAATTCCATAACTCTATTAACTCGATCGGAGCCTTGTGAGCCCCAAATGCCTTCGCTCTCCGAACTCGATTAAATCTGAATTCCTCTCGGTCATCCGTCTCAAGGATGCTTAGCATGCTAAAAGGACACGATATTGCTGATCTCTGGCTTACTTTACTTCCAGACTGTTGAGCACTTTTTTAATTTAAGCTGGACAGTAGGGTCTGAAACTCACATGCCCATTCACTATTCCATTCTCCTTCATATTCATTTCCCCCAGCCGAGAAGAATCATAGCGTGGTTAGGCTACTACAGACAAACATGATCGCTGAATAGTTTGGATTATCAATCCCTAAACAGCCTATATGTCAGGCTATGTCATTGCGTGTATTCGCTACCTCGCAGTGTGTTTCTCATGTTGTTGTCGTTGTTCATGTTTGTAAGCACGCTGTCGAAGGTGAACTTCGGCAAACTACGAACCGACGCATTTCATTCGATCGCGATGGTTACAGCACGATTACTTCGCTGTGTCGATAATTACCACTGCCTGGCCGCGATGTGTAATATATGATATATATTTCTGCCATCTTCGGCATTTCTAATTTCAGCTTCACATCAATGAAGGAACCCGCGAATCATTTTAAAGTTCATAGCATTAATCACTCTATGGCTTCTGCATGTGAAACTTAATTTGTATGGCTAATATCTTTGTATCTTACATCGGTTTGCGATTGATGAGCACACGAACAAGTAAAATTGTGTTAATCATCAAATCCAATTTTACATTTCTTTCGACTATATTTTGTAAGTTCATTTTCTTTATTCACAATCCCGGTTGTTTCTTCATTAATGTTTGCAATACTGACTTCATCATTACTTGGTGTTTGCTGGGCGACACTAAACAGCAATAATGTTGGCTGCCGATGCCGTGAGAGTGTCACAACTTTTCGTCCTGGTTCTAGTAATCGCCAGCTTCGTTACGCTACCAACGTCGGCTTCGTACGCTAAATGGCGGAACTGCACGCTGTACCACGACATTTGGCCCGACTCGACACGTTGGACCGTCGACAAACCGACAGGCCCGCAGCCGGGGAATCAGCGGCCGAAGATCCCGCTCTATATTGCTGGCTTTCTCCCGATCACGGACGAATTCAACGACCAGCTCGTGTGTACCGTACTCATCGCCGTCGACCACGTGAATGAATATGTGGGCCTCCTCGACGAATACGAGCTACGGATAGCATGGGAGTGGACGGATGTAAGTCATTGAGATTGTTTGCATTATCTTCAACAGTATTACTACCATATTGTGTTTCCTATGACCACTTTCATTTAATCGTAACGAGCTGTTATCGTCGTGATTATTGCAAGTGTGTTGTAATGGAGTCTGGAAAAAAAAGAAAACAGGGTTCTTTTATATCTACATTGGAAAATTTATAAGAAAAATATATGATTTCGATTCAGTAAAGACAATGATATCACGAAGATAAAACTAGGCGTAATCTTGGGTTTATATATTTTCTCAGCGCAAGGGTATGCAGGTACTAAGCTATGACAATACGTTAATCGTATACCCTTTTTGATACCCAACTACCTACACATGTTTATTTCATACGATTCACAAAATATGCACATTGTTAATATCGTTATGAATCTGAATAGCTCAAAGGAGTTTAGAGAGCAACGTTATCGGACATTTAATTTACTAGTACTCCATTTCAAATAAGTTATTGTCCTGTGATTACTATGATTTATCTGATGTGGAGTTTGTACAGAGAGGGATATTGTTCTCTCTTTATATTAAAGTAACGTCAAATAAAACATGCAGACATTGAAGTGTATCTATGAAACCATGAAATGTTTTAAAGCATGTTCTGTGTATGCCCTTTCATTCTCTTCCATTCAACATCATTTACATTTTTGGAGAAATCTCAGAAAACGTCAACAATTAAATCATTTATCTTGTTTTGACTGGGGTAAAATATTTTGCCTAAATCAACAATTTCGAGAAATGGCTGCCGTACTTTGATTTTGAGTAAAATTCCGAATTATCAAAATAATTGTATTTAAATTGATGTACATCGGTATTCAGTTGCATAGCTGGCTAAGTATTGGGTGTAAAAAAAAAAAAAAGCCTTTTCACACTTTAAAAAAAAATTAAATCTCGCTAAGATTGACACACGATAAAGTCAAGGGATGTCCATTTGTTTAGAAGCAAGCTTTTTTGTCATTTCATCAATTACTATACCTGTAATAAGTGCCATTCTCATTGGGCTTAACAATCTCGAAGTTAGAAAAATCGCGAGGTTAGGGGACAGGGACAAAAGGACCATTCGGCTTTGGGTACGGTTGCTAGGCAACTTTCACCCTAACTGCGTGATTTTTCTAACTTCGGGATTTTTTAAGCCCAAATGAGCAATGACACTATAGTCTTGTGAACAATAAATGAGATTTTCGCTTGTGTTTATCTGAAATTTGATTCAGAACACAATCATGACCATTGTGCATCGCACATAATAACATATAACGTCTGTTCTGCAAGAGGCACGTACATGCATCATTATTGACAATGTGATGGCAAAAGTCCAGGTTTTTAACCCATTTTGTCAGCAGGAATTCATGTACACAGCGCGCGACAGAACTCAACGCAACGATTCGAGTGATCGCGCGATCGCCGAGATTTCCCAGCCCCGGAGAAAAAAAAAAGTCTAAGGAATTTGGTCAGATTTTCCTTGAAATTTGGAAGGAGAGGCAATAGCGAGACGTACGAAGCCCACGTACGAAGTAGCCGCATTTAATTGAATGGGACAGTGTTATGCAGTCAGACGTCGGCTAGTCTGTCTTACAAAACCCAAACTTAGTCTTAACTTAATAATGGGCACATGTACAAGTATCATGCAGTGCTCATCCGAATATAGATTTATCAATCATACTGTTCTTTAGATTTTGCTTAACACTTTGGATTAAAAAAAAAACAATGAAATCAAATTTGGACTTTACCTGTCGAATTGATCTAGACAAAAACAAACTACTTTCATCGGATTCTTTGTGTGCCCAAAGATACGCTGCTCTATAGGAGTTGCAATATCATTTGTGTTAAAAGCAAGGATGTTTAAGCACACGGAGTGCCAGCAGCCATTTAATTAATGCAGATTCATTGTTCTCTGCTTCTAGTCACAAAATAACGCTTGACAAAAATTTTCTCCCATATTCGAGTCCGCCGATTCTCTGGTTGATTTTTGCCTGGATTTGACGTATAATCAAAATCGGATGCGCAGAAGAATTTGGGAAAATAATCCCATATACTTGCGCAGTTGTGACATGTAATACCTACGATGTATCTATAAAGATTCAATCGAGGAATATTGTTACAATATGGCAAAAAGGCTCTAAACGTGTCATCAAGTTGCAGAATAAAAGTCTCAATTCCGCATCATGTTCCATTAAAAAAATGCATGCAACGTTACTTTCAGATATTTTTCTTTCGGACAAGTAACATGAAAAACGTGCCCAGTTGCGCCCAAACTAGTATTTTCATCTGAAAAAAATATCAAATTTTGTATTCGGTTGTCCTTGTTAACTACATAACAAGTACTTAGTGACAAAATTAGAAAGTTTATCAGCGAAAGCTGAAATGTATGCATGTATAGCAATGTGTATGACCTATTATAAAATCCAGGTGAACGTGACGCAATCGCGTATGCATCATACTGTTGAGAGCAGTTGCTAGTCATGAATATTAAGTGGCGGAACCAAACCTTGTTCAAAAGGATGGATATCCATGTATTTAAACATCCTTGGTTAAAAGGCACACGCGGCACACACACCATCACGGACCTAGGACCACGAGTGTAGTAATTCAAGTTGATTAAAACATGTGTGACACATACCTTTACAAACCCTATTGATAATTTGAAAAACAGGTATACTCTGGATTGAACAAAGAGCAGCTCAGGTAAAAATTGCAAGAAAATATTGTATTAAGTTCTGAAATAAAAAGCCCTATGATCATGATGATGCAGAAAAGGCTGGTGCGATTACGTGAATCTGAAAGGAGGTCGGGTATAAACACATGACAAAAGACAATTTTCGTTATGTATGCAAATTTTATTCACGCCGTTCAAACAATTAATTAAAAAAATGGTCATGCTATGTTGTCCTCAACGTCCGATATTGATGTATAGCCGAATGGGTTGACACGATAGAAATCGTTGTAATTTTTCATTTTCATATTGATATCACTAGTAGCCTTTGAATTTATGTACTGAAAAGTTTTGCTGGATATAGCACAAAACCTGTTAGCCACGGCGTGAATTCCAAGTGTTTTTTTTTATCATTTTAATGAAACAAAATATGCTGGAAAATATTCCGTATAATGATATTAATGCAAGTACAAATCAGACTACAGTGCATTTTGTATTTCGTTCTCCAAGAGGCACCGTGTGTGGCTGTAGTACCTCTTGGAGGCTGCCGTTATCTGTGCATTCCACATTGTATTCCAAGTCACGCCTTTAGCGTAATAGACAATTCTCGTTATGTGTGCAAATTTTATTCACGTCGATCAAGCAATACGTTACTAACAGTAACCCCAAGGTTTGTCCGAGATTTGTCCGAGTAGCAACAACTCAAAGATTTAGAGTGCGTTCCATCCATTGAAACTGAATCACGAAATACATCGCTAGGCAGTTCGGGGGAAATTATGCTATAGATGTACTTTTTGAATCCCAGTATTCCGGAAAAATCCGTAAAGCGAAGAAATTGGTCAATTCTATAAGTAAGAGATATGTCTTATATCTCCATTTATTCATCATTTCTCAGTATATTCATGATATTAGAACAAAACTTACTATATGGTCGTTAATGGTGTTGCCCTTAACTTTCTTAAAAGTTGCAAAAAAACGTAATAAAAAAAAGCTTCGAGAGACAAATAGGGTAATTCAATATATTTCAATGTCGATGTTCATAACGGGACATCAAATCATTGCAATAATGATGATTTTGACATTCGCTAGCATGCTTTAGTATCCATACAGATGTTTAAGAATATTATGCTCGGGTTTTTCTCCGCGTTTAAATCACGCAGGCTCGTGCGGCACCAGCTCTTCGCTTTCTGTATGACGTCATCTACAACCTGCCCCAAATGGTGATGGTTTGGGGGCCGACCTATTCCCGCGTTGGCGAGGTGATGAATCGAGTTGCGGCAGAGTATCATCTAGTACAGGTTATTATTCATTTCTTTCTAATATTGTTTTGGATATAATTGGTTTTGATATTTGTTTAAAGCCGGGTGTCCTCTTCAGTGATTAAACTGCTTTCATTAAGGGCCCTGACTGATCAAGAAATACATCGCAATATACAGCAAAACAATGGTACAACAATTTAAACCACATCACCATATTTACACAAATTAGAGGGATGAGAAATAACTCAGTACAGGATCAACAGATACATGTCATGTAATGAATATTGAAGCCTATTTTTTATCACACAAATATAGATGTGTAGGTAGTGATGAAAGCACAAAAATACACAAAGCTAATGATGATCTTCAAAGCGAATAGTGATCTTGAAAATTTTTACAACGGTTATGAACATGAATCAAGCAGATATCAATATTATTTATATAGCAAAAAAAAAATCGGGGCAATAGGAAATGACTAGGGTATTTTATAAAATACTTAACATCATTTATGGTTTAACCCTTTCTTTCAAGAATGCATTTTTAGTCACACGAGAACAACAAAGAAGCACATACATAAGCCCAGGCAACAGCTAATTTACTGCTAAAATTGCCGCAAATATTGCGTCTTTTTATGGATAGGTGGTGTTATATAAACGGGGTTATTCAGAATAAGGAACATCGCCCGAAAATGTATGCATGTCAATAAAGGGCTGATAAGAGAAACAGCCGTGGATTTGAATTGTAAGAGTTGCATATTTTCATATAAATAGGCCTATGATTTTAACAACAAAGTCAAAGCACTTACGTAATTGGAATGAACAAATTAAATTGGAAAATATGGAAGTAGAATGACAAGTACGGCGATGGCGCTGTGTCCACGCCAATATTGGCGATAACGTCAGGCATTTGAAAGAGGGGAAGTCAAACTTGACCGGCAAAACGTGCGTCTACACGAACAATCGTCTGTATTTTGAAGAGGGTTTAACACAAACACGGTACCAAACCTGTGCTAACTTTATGTAGCTCCAAATACAACAAAATAAATCATAAAACATCTATATTGTTCTATAATTTTTATGATTAGTGTCGTCCTCGGAATTACTATTGTATATCAATTTTCTCCACATAATTATTGAAATCACCCACTGTTGTGATTCTGTGATGAAAATAAGTTATTTTCTGACAGCATCACATGATTTTTTTTTCTGTTAAACAACCTTTATTTATACAGTTTGAATGATAATGCTTCGTTAACCCTCTCAGTAACAAATTTTATGCAATTTGTTATCAATCACAGTGGTTTTCCTAGCTTTGTACTGATAAGTTTAAACGGTCAGTGTTCGATATATCACTTTGGCTCTCGTCACTGCCATACACGTGATACCCAGCAGTACTTATACTTTTATATTCCCCTCGTATAAAGGTTGGAATAGCTCAGTTTCAAGCCAACGAAGAGCTGCCGAAGAACTACCCTTACACCATTCAGATCTACCCGGCTAACTCGGTCTTCAACCCGGCTAGGATCGCCCTGCTGAAACAGATGGAATGGACCAGAGCCGCTATCCTTTACCAAAATGTTAACCTGTTTAGACAGGTGCGGTAATATAATGATTAGTATGCTGTGCACATATAATGGCGAGAGAGGGAGAGAGAGAGAGAGAGAGAGACAGACAGACAGAGAGGGAGAGACAGTGAGATAAAGATAGACAGATAGAATGAGGTAGACAGAGAGCGATGCAGAAAGAGACAAACAGAGAGGGAGAGACAGAGGGACACACAGAGAGGGGGGGGGGAGAGACAGAGAGAGAAAGACGGACAGTGATATAACAAGAGACAGACATGACAGAGAGAGAGACAGAGAGACAGAGACAGAGACAGAGACAGAGAGCAAGATACAGAGAGACTTAGAGTGAAAGAGAGACAGTGAGAAAAAGAGATAGTGGAATGGGGTCGAAAAGGAAAAATTATGTCACTTAAGTTTGGATAAACGGGATCGAATCAACAAAGGAAAACGACTAAAAGAAAATGGCCTGCATTTTCCATGACAATTTCATGGCATATGTCTTGTTCACCGATCCCCAAGGTATCATTGCTTCCAATGCATGTAAACCGTCATGTTGTATCAGCTCATGTAAAGTATTGGTTCATGATTCGACATACATATATGATGTTGGTAACATGGCGGCATGGAGATTGAGCTTTGAAGTCATAAGCTATTCCGTCATTTTGATTTTGAATCAAGTACCATAATAGTTTCACCCCCCCCCCTATTATGTGTTTAAGCTACTAGTACAACACTTTATTTTGTTGAACATACATTTCACAGGAAATGGAAGAATTTGTGTTACTGATGCAGTCTCAAGACATGAACGTGGCTGCCATAGAAACGATCAACGAGGAGGACCCACGAACTAACGTTGAAAGTCTGAAGGTAAGCGATAGTTCAAAAAACTCATTCAAAACTCATCACAATAGTAAATGCATCTCTAAATCAGTGTAAGCATGATGTTTACTTCATTTAAGGTGCATCGCTACTTTTCTTGGTAAAACAGCATATTGCATGAACCATCAGAACAACATTTTCAGTTTTATCAAAGAGACGTTTTCTATCGAAAAACAACAACAACAAAGGAATAAAAAAGGACGAAAATGCGAAGATATTCGCAAAAGGAAAAAAATATTCACATAAGTGACAAATTCGTTTCTACGATGCTTTCAATTAACATACTTTGCAGACTTTTGAAAAGAATGCTGGAAAAAGAGGAGAATGAATGCTCTAAACAAAGTGACAGAAATAACGAGATTAAAATTGAATATTCTGAGAATGCTTTGAGTGCAATAAAATCAGAATATACCGACCTAGATTTTTATGAAAGCACAAGTCAAAATGGAATTTCTTTCATCTCTATTTCTCTTTGTTGTCTTTATTTTCCTCCTTACCTCCGTTGAGTTGGACTCTCTATGCCGCTCTTTCTGTCATTCAATTTGGATCCTTACCCGATCCATACGCTTTCTTCGTTAGCTCTCATATCTTCTTAATGTCACCTTTACCCTTTTTTCATCCTTTTCTTTAGAAATCGAATAATAAGGAACGTTTTCTCCGCCTTATATGATGTTACTTCTTGTTTTAGAGCTACGATCTATTATTGAACATTGCCGTGAAAATGTCACTCTAGATGTTTTATTATCATCTGTCCTGATATCCATTAACATATTCTTTTCGCTGTGGACGTAAAAATCTGCAATTGTGCTAATGTGATTATATTTTTGCAAGAGTGGCCTAGATAATCGCATTTTGAGGCAGCTGAAATTCAATTCATTTTTAATTCCCCTTTTCAAACGAAGGGTGAAAAGCTGGGCACTATTTTTTGTTTGGAAACCTGATCTTAGGTGAGGTGGTACTATGTGATAACGTGCGTACTTCTCACTGTGTGTATGTGTGTGTGTGTGTGTGTGTGTGTGTGTGTGTGTGTGTGTGTGTTTGTGTGTGTGTGTGTGTGTGTGTTTGTGTGTGTGTGTGTGTGTGTGTGTGTGTGTGCGTATGTGTATGTGTGCTAACTATTTGCCTAAGCGTGGGACTAAGCGTTGGACTAGACAAAAATCTAATGTATTGATCGAGATTTGTGTCTATACCATTTTCGTGGGGTTTTTCTTTTCAGATAAGAAATGATATATTTCAATAAGTGATTGATTTGTATTTTTCGGCAAGGCAAATATATTATGAAATGAAAGGCTACTTTCCACTTATGGTTTATACATGTTTTACCAACTTTGTTTTGCTTTGCAGTGACCAATTGATTATGGTAACTTCGCATTTAGAAGCTTAAACAAATACACCTGCTAAATAATAAGTAAGAAATCAATAACAATCTGGAAGAGTTAAAAAAAAATATCCAAAGGGGTTGAAATTGACTTGAAAAAAAGAGAAGTCATAAAAGAAATCGTTAACTAGGGCGCTGTCACAAGGTCAAGTCATTTTATATATCTCCGTCTTTATGTTAAGCTCTATCTGGGGGGAATCATCGATCTTCTACGTTCAGAAAACCTGTATTGATTTCCCCCCTAGCTAAATGTTATTTATTTCTGACCTGTGCGTTACGTCTTATCTCATATCAGCACCTTGCTTTGTTAAAAATAAATATTTGCATTTGCTCTATCCCTCTTTTGTTGCCCCCCCCCCCCCCCCCCCCACTTTCATCTAATCGTGATGCGTTGTAGAGGCACGATGCTCGGATAATATTCTTGGCCTCTTATCAACGGATGGCAACACGAGTATTCTGTGAGGTAAGAAAGGCTGCGTTTATGCCCAACTTTTGCGGCCAAAATCAGCATTTTGATACGGGTTAAGTTCCAAACGCGGTTGCGTTCATGTTCATTTTGAATTTATACGCGTTTACATGACGTCATCTCAACAGTAAACAATACCCTAGTAAACCTCGTTTTGGATTGGCGTTTACAATTGGCGTTTCAAAACGCTGATTCTTACAACTGGGGTGTTTCAACATCATTTTGATATATGTATATATTCATATCCATTACTTTCCCAAAACTCATTCATAATCATGAATCACTTCATTACATCATTTGCTGGTGAAACGTGTAATTCATGCATATTCATTTGTTCCCAAAACTCAATATTCATGATGATTCCATTGGGCATTTACGGACAGAGCTATCGACAGGGACTGTTTGGTCCCAAGTATGTGTGGGTGCTGAACGGCTGGTACCACGCCGAGTGGTGGCGGGCGGAGACCGAGTTCTTTCGCCTTACCAACCCCGCCTTTTGCACGGTCGGAGAGGTGGACGAGGTCGCCGACGGCTACCTCAGCATGAGGGGTTTCGAGATCCAGGAAGACCTGTCAGCGATCAACTTCAATGGAATCGTAGGTATCGGGATGGCTCGCACCATGTGGCTTTCGGTATCTCCCATATCGATATATCGGTCTGTGTAAAGAAGAGAGAAAACTTTCCCTGAGCCGTTCGTTGGATTCAATGTTGGCTGTTAAATGAACCTCCTAAATGCAGGCCTATATGTTTGTCTGTTATCGATAACCCAAAGATCCTCGAGCAGTGTCAAGGAGAGGGAAAGAAAAACGAATTTTGGCTGGTAGTTGTGTCTCCGATATCAATTGCACCGCTCGCCAGGATGGTCTTACATTGCCAGCTGCTTCATGGAGTTAAACACAAGAGATCTTGTCAAATGGCTACATGTGTAC
Organism: Arbacia lixula; assembly: GCA_963669155.1. Lineage (NCBI taxonomy): Eukaryota > Metazoa > Echinodermata > Echinoidea > Arbacioida > Arbaciidae > Arbacia > Arbacia lixula. The sequence goes on from OZ022588.1 coordinate 1,445,159, forward strand.
CTACTCTCCGAACGCACCCATAGTTAACTGTTATGAAATAGTTTTATATAGTTTTTCTTATATTACAATTACTTCGAGCAGGTATCTACTTCCACCAAAAATTAAGATTGCTAGTATCAAGACATTAAAGAATAAAGATAGATATTTATTAAGGAGTAACAAAACAATAATGATTTTGAGAGCAAGAACAACGGATGCCTTGATGGAAATTTGTAATCACATGACCTCATTACTTAAAAAAATAATAATTACATTGTCTTTCCTTTTGTGCCAAGTACCCCAGCGAAGAGCGACTAGTGTTCTTCAAGAATCTACAGGATCAGCTGCTCGCGGGCGGGGCATGTGACTCATACGGCTACGACCAGGTAATCGAGAAATAATACAATCAGTTAATTACGACAAATACGACCAGGTAATTGCGAAATGATATGATCAGGTAATCGCGATATAATACGAACAGGTAATCGCGAAATGATCTGATCAGGTAATCACAACATGATATGATCAGGTAATCACAACATGATATGATCAGATAATCGCGAAATAATATGATCAGGGAATAGCTATTTGATACGACCAGATAACCATGAAATGATCAGGTAATCGCAAAATCATACGACCAAGTAATCTAGAAAAAAAAAACACTTTGTGATACCGAAAGTGCTCCTATTTCCAAGAAAGCCTCCGCTACGAATGTGACCATGGTGACGAATGTATTGTATTTCTGGTTGTCCGTCTGTCCACCCACGCGTTTGTCCGACGGACCGTTCAACGCATTTGGTCCAATTTGGTCCCTGTATGTAAGTCACCGAACAAATGACCTGTGACGACTTGGAATCAATTCACTGAGGTAAAATGACAATCAAGGTCATCAATTCAAAGCATGCCATATTTTTTAATGTTATTTTTATCCCAAGACTTCTTTTAAAAACGTTAAGCGTGAAACATATATCATATATACTGTACAGTACATCATAAAGCGATACTTGTTGTTGAATGAAACTCTGTATTTTAATAGAAAATGTGAATACAATGAAGTATTTATTTGACTGTCATACTTTGCAGATTATCACGATTGCCCTGGCGCTGAATGCCTCCATTGAGCGGCTGGCGGCCCAGACCCCCGCCAGAACTCTGGCAGACTTTTCATACAGTGACAGCCAAATGGCGGATATGCTCCTAGAGGAGGCCAAGAAAGTTTCCTTCGTCGGCTTAACAGTAAAACATTATTTTCTCTCCTTTTCCTACTTCTTCTTGACATTGCTCATCAGCACTTCATATCATAGCTCTGCTTCATCAAACGAAGACGCAACATGACTGAATGATGTATGCAATTAATTCAAATTCAATTGATGTGTCCCTTATCCATTCACGGGTTCTCTCTTGGGCAACATACGAGTAAATCTCTTATTGTTGGAATGAAATGGTCATCACTTACCAGAAGTGCGTTTTTGCGGTCGTGACGATGAAATACACAACATCTTCTCCATTACGTTCACAGTTAAAGAAACATAATTGTATATTTTGGTTTATACTGGAAGATAGACATGTCACTACCATAATAATCATCCTTCAACATGTGTTTGGTTGTTGATATTATGTACTAAGTCTTGCTTGATTTCAAGACGTACATTCAGCTTGGATGCTATCCGACTATGTGTTTTTTGTTATCTACGAACATTTGAGGTACTTATAAACACTATACGAACCCCCGTTGATGCATGTATGTATGTATGTATGTACATATGTATGTATGTAAGTTTGTATGTGTGTATATATGCATGTATATATCAATATCTGTTCTTAACCCCTCAAAAACAGTTCTGCAACTCAAGTGTGATGGTTAATATCTCGCTTGTTGCTTCATTATCGTACGTGACAGGGGCAACGTTTTATTATTCTCTACATTGGTATGCCATTTGCTATGATTATCTAATCATGGAACGTGCAGTATTCCCGAATATGGGGCAAAATCACAAATTAAATTTTGCAAAATTCATTGTTTTCGACAGCGAAGGCTTCATTTCGTGAAGGCCTGAGCATTTAATGATTGCGGAATCATTACAAACAATACATCATTGTAAAGATAAATAATCAACATTTCTAATGATACCGCATGTATATACGATAATGAAGCAACTATTAAAGGGCATATACTGTACTGGGAAGGCAAAAAGGCCTTCAAAAGGTGACCGTGAGCAATCTTCTTGCTAATGGTTTTGAATTCATGTATTGTTCGTTTTAGAAACTTGGTAAAAGTTATTTGCCCTCAAATGATCCACATTTGGAGTAATTTGTGATTATTCACAAATCCTCAAAATGTTCGGGCCGAACATTTCAGGAAATTGTGATTTGATCACTTATTACCCCAAATATAGATCATTTGAGGGCAAATAACTTTCACCAAGTTTCTAAAACGGACAATACATGAATTTAAGACCATTGGCAAGAAGATTGCTCACGGTCACCTGTTGAAGGCTTTTTTGCCTTCCCAGTACAGTATATGCCCTTTAAAGAGATGTGATTCCTAAAACCTGAATTGAAGAACTTTTTTAAGGGGGTTAATTTCGCTATCTATCAACATGATCAATCCATCATATAATCACATCATCTACTATCTTTATCTACCCATACCAATCGCGTTGTCGATCTATATTCATTCATACAGGGACCAGTTGCATTTGACTCATATGGAAGTCGTCAGAGCAACGGGGTTATTCAGCAACTACAGAGTGAGTGACGTCAGAATAAGCGAGTTCATAGTTGCAATGTGCGCATGAGCAGATTATTACTGGTACGAATGACGTCGAGCCAATTGTACCACTCACAGAGTAAAATGGAAATTCCATAGATAGTGGACCATATTTATACCCATTATAATGCAGATATGACCACATCGATTCAGCTCTCAGAAGGTATTGAAAGAACATTCCACCATGTGTTCCTGCATGTATTGTTGGTATGGGCACACTGATCAAATCCCTAGTCGTTCTTGATTCAGTGGCTTATTTTGGAAGTGTTGTGGTGTAGTGGTTGTGAATAATCCATTTTCGTATTCACAACTTTCCCACCTGGTGACGCGTTATTGCATCCACCTGTACATCGTGATTCAGTATGAATGGATGGAACGCATTCCGAAACTATTAGTTGTTGCTACTCGGACAAACCTCGATAAACTTTGGGGTTACCGCTAGTAACGTATTGTTTGAACGACGTGAATAAAATGTGCATACATAAAGAAAATGGTCTATTGTGACTAAAGAGCGTATCCACGGCATTCGTGTAGTTCGTCAAAATACTTCTTCCACATTGCTGCGCTCCACCCAGGTGTATAATTAGGTATCCGGTAAGAATGGAATGAATGTGCCTTAGTGGTTGCCATGACAATAAGTGATCCCTTGGGATTGGGCAGGTGTCACAAAGATGTACACCCATCTGATGACCGGGGTAATATTATCATGAAGTGCTTAGAAATAATTCTGCTTCATAGAAAACGCCGTATAATATCATGATTCCTCAAAACCAATCTTCATTTAATCGCAACAAATTGTTCTGCCGTGTCATTTGCCTACTCACGATCATGAACACGAATCGATCAAATATGAAGTATGTGTTTAATACGGGTCGCAAACAATGAAGGAAGTGTATTAACTCCCCAATAAAATCACACTTTTATAGATCTTAGCTCAAAAGTTGCAATTTTAATCAAACCGCACATTCGAAATTATACATTTTACGGATATCAATTACATGTATACTTGACATGTGATCAATGGATATTTGTGAAATAGTCTGTCAAATCGTTATTCCTTCTTCCCATTTGTTTAATGCAGAACGCAAACATTTCCCATTGTGCATCACACCTACCAAACCAATCTTAAGCATCTTCGACAAGAGATTCATGATGCACACTGCCCGATCATCGACAATCACTTAATGGATATCCATATTTTTTTTTAATCTTTATCGGTCACCATTCATCACCCACTGTTGCCTTGGCAACACTTTACGGACAAACACAAGACATGTCAAATTTGACAGGCGTAACAATATTGTTGCTTCGATCGCAAGAATCACTCTCGCTGATGACTATGACTATCCTTGGAGAGTTTGTGTTTTCATCGCTGATTTTTAATCTGTAACTTTGTTTGGCTATATTGAAGATATCGGCATTCAGTTTTTATTTCCATTAAGTCTGAACACGGTTATGATGGTAAATGGAATTGCTTTTCTAGTTACGCAGTAGTGAGATGAATAAAAGGTGCGTCCTTTCAGGAAATTGTTTTTATCACTTCTATTTTCTCTCTCCTTTCTCTCTCCTTTCTCTCTCCTTTTCCTTGAGCGCTCTCTCTCTCTCTCTCTCTCTCTCTCTCTCTCTCCCCCTATCTTTCTCTCCCTCCCCCTTTCTCTTTCTCTCTTTCTTGCATAGACTTTAGTGTTCGGCAGGTTTTCGTATTTGACCGGAGGGAGGACGTAATTCGTTGGAAGACGGATTTCCAGTGGGCAGGTAAGCTGTGCTTGTTCCTTTAAAGGGAATATACTGTTCTGGGAAGACAAAAAAACCTTCGAAATGGTGACCATGAGCAATCTTCTTACCAATGGTCTTTGATTCACGCATTGTCCATTTTAGAAACTTGGCTGAAGTTTTTTAATCACTAATTACTCCAAATGTGGATTATTTGAGGGCAAATAACTTTCAGCAAGTTTCAGCAATGGTCAATACATGAATTTAGGACGATTTAAGAAAATTGCTCATGATTAACCTTTTGGAGGCTTTTGTCTTCCCAGTACAGTATATTCCCTTTAACCCTTTAGTGCCACATGTAAGTTTATTCACAAGAAATACACAGAGATCCCATCGAAATTCAGTTTATCTGCCACATAAAGGGTTAAAGGCAATGCATCTCCTATGCAGGCAAAATCAAATTCCGGAAAACATTAGATTGGTCCTATACGTTGAAATATATAACTTGACCGTTACGTGGAATACAAATCCAGAATGAAAACCATACCTCTCTGCAGTTTCCCGCTCAGCAGACCCTTACTTTTAAAATGCAAGGTGAAGTTATCCGTGCAACCCTTATCTATGAATTAATCCGATCAACTTATTGAAATTGTGATGTTCCAGGTAATGCAGTCAGTTAAAGGGTCTGTTACTAGATTATAATTTTGGAGTTATTACCACCCGAAGCGCGTAGCCGACATCAACGGTATCATCATCTACATTGTGATCTGTATAAATATCCATATAGATCTATTATGGAGACCTTCCAAAAGTGAGTGCGAAAATCAAGAAAAGACGCCTCATATTTGATGGTTACTGCATGAGAAGTCCAGGGCAACTTGTGTCTGATCTAGTTCTATGGAAACCTGTGCAGGGAAAGAGAAGCACTGGAAGACCACGTATAACATATGTGGGTGTACTGTGCCAGGACATAGGATTGACACCTTTTGAAATGAAGAACTGCATGGAGGATCGACGTGTCTGGAGAGCCATCGTTAATGTCCGACAGATGTCGCCGGAGTGAGTGAGTGAGTGAGTGTGATAGATATCCAGCTAATTTCCCTTTCCTCCTCTCCTCCTAGGGAACATCACTCCTGTGAGTGGGCCCACCTACCATCCTAAGCCCGTGGTCATCGGCGACATCAACCGCATCGTCATCTATGTTCTGGCTTCTCTGGGCATCGTCCTGGCATTGGTTTTTTTCTCCGCCAACATCCATTTCAGGCACAAACGGTGAGTTTATCCCAGGATGTGTAAGTTACATGGAGTACCAGCAGCCGTTTAATCAATGCAGATTCATTGTACTCTTCTTCTAGTCACAAAAGAATGCTTTACAAAGAGTTTCTCTTTGCATGTTCAAATGCGCCGACTCTCTGGAAAATTGTTGCCTAGATTTGGTGTATAAACAGTTGCAGTTGTAACATGTAATGCCTACAATGCATCTATGAAGATTTAATCGAGAAATATTGATACAATCATGTAAACAGTTTTTAAACGTGATTTCAAGTTGCAGTACAAAAGTCTTGATTTCACAATGTTCTGCATGACATTCCATTAAAAAGTTCCTGGAAACGTGACTTCAAGATGTTTTCTTTTCAGAAAAGTAACATGACAAATGTGCCAAGCCGTGCCAAAACTAATATTTTCATCTAAAAACGTATCAAATTGTGTGTTTGCTTGTCCTCATTAACGAGCATTTAGTGACAGAATTGAGAGTTTATCAGTGAAAGCTAAGTTGTATGCATGTATCGGAATTTGCATGACATATTGTAAAATTCAGGGACCCGTTGCATAAAACTTACCATAAATGGTAACTCTGACATCATTGTTTTTTTGTTTGATTGTTGACACGATGCAGTGTGGTGAAGATCTCCAGCCCTATGCTGAACAACGTGATCGCCGTGGGTGGCATCCTCATGTATGGCTCTAACTTCCTGCTGCGAGAGACCCTGGAGATTCGAACCTCGAACCTCACTTCAGACACCATCTCCTCCCTCATGACCAATGTGCAATGTCAGGTTCGCTCCGCTCTAGCTTCGTCACAACCAATTACCCATTTTACTGTTATATTTTTAAATGAATTTCATCATAATTCTTAGTTTTAATGTATGTATCAGGTACAGTGATTAGGGTATGTACATGTACCTGTTTATGAATGTATATTTGTTTTTTTACTTTAGTAGTTTTTTATATTTCTGTCTTAATCTATGATAGTAACTGAATGTAATTATTCTGTCTTTAACTATATTGTAATATTTATATTTATATGTCTCTTACAGGGCGTCGCTGTAAAGCAGATTTTCAACTGAACGGCCAACCCTGTTCTTTTAAAGAAAACATGAATAAATAATAAAAGATAAATCTGTTGATTTTTATACTAGGTGTAAAAACTACTTTTGAAATTGACACATCATAAAGTCAAGCGATGGCAATTTCTTTGATAGAAGCAGGTTTTCATTGATTTCTTCATTTTTGTCAACCCACAACTTCTTTTCTGCCAGAGGCATCATGCATTATTAATGACACTTTGATGGAAGTTGCTTCTGTGTGAAAATCACATTAATCTAACGAGTCATGCATGAATGGGTACATTTTAAAGGCAGAAATGTTCATTTTTCAAAAGTCAAAAGGGTAATTGTTAATGCCGTTTTAACAGTACATTTTGGCATTTTTCGTGCGTTCTTTACAGTGCATTCACTCATTAACTTCTTATGTTACATAAGAGGTTATGTTGACATTTTTGTCAAAATATCCAGATTTTTATTTTTTCACAAAAATAAAGTTTTTTTTTTTATTTCAAACTCAAGAGGGATGAGTATTTGTTAAACGGTGCTCACTTAACCGGAACAATGGGTTTAGTGTCGGGATAGGTGTAAGTGCATCGAGAGATGGATGAAAAACAATGAAAGGACATAAATTATGCACCAGAAATGGAATTCATCAAAAATTAATATGACAGAATCTCAAAATTACCCTTGTGACTTTTAAAAAGTGATATTTTTGCCCTTAAAATGTGTCCACTCATGCATGACTAATTGGATTGATTTGATTTTTAAACAGGAGTTAGTCAATAAGTTAAAAAACAATCCTGCCCAAGTATTTTGACCAAAGCCTCTTCGGTAAAAAGTTATGCTATTTTACTTAGGAGGGGGGGGGAACTTACTTTTTTTGTTGTGTTTAGTACCGACGTGTGACGTAATTTGAGTAGATTGGCAAGACAACTGGTTCTAAACTATGCGGGTAGAGCAAACAGCGGTGATCACAGCGGGGACTCTCATTGTGCACTAGCCCGCTAGACTAAACCTCTCACTGGAGTGATTTCGTTTAGAATCAGTTGTCTTGGCAACATGCTCATAATTTATGACGACCCCATTTCGACACTTCGAACTTATTATGTTGGCTGGACGTTCCTCCACAGGCCACCATCATAGTGGCCAGCGTTGGCCTGTCTCTGTCGTTCGGGGCGCTGTTCTTGAAGACATACCGCATTCATAAGATCTACACCAGTGCCATGAAGGCCAGAGGCGTCTCGGTAAGGAGAAATACACCATTTTCTTCACTTTTCCACCTTATATTTCTGTCGCGCTATCTCTCACTCTATCTTTCTATATCTATCTTTTTTTGGAAGTATGTTTTCTTTCTCCCCCCCCCCCTTTTTTTCTTTTTTTTTTCTTCTTTTTTTTTCTTTTTTTTTTGTTCAGCACATAGCGTTTTTCGGTTAACTGCAGAGTGATTACCTCCTACGGCATCAGCGGTTTAAATATCGCTTTGAATATTCTTTATCTAAACCAACCAGGGAGGACTGAATGACTCACGGCTCCTCCTAACACTGTCTCTCTTCGTCATCATCGATCTCGCCTTCTTCGTCGTGTGGATGACCTTTGACCCTATGGTTACCAGCTTTAGAGAATTTGAACCAGAGGTAAGTTTAAGAACATATCAAGAAAGATTGAGGATGGCGACAGCAATGATGAGGACAAGTAATGATGATGAGGGTGATGATGGTGATGACGGCGGTATAGTGATGATGATCGTAATGATTGTGATGATGGTGATCGCGATGTTGATGATGCCAATAGTGAAGTAGATGGCAATGATATCGGCGATGATGGGGATAATGATGAGGAGGAGGAGGAGGAGGGTGACCATAATGATGATGAGGACGACGACGGTAACGATGATGATGGAGCTTTTGTTGTCGACGATGACGACAATGATGCCGATGGTAATTAAATTTGTTAAAGATTCATCGCACTTTCAAGTAGCAACATGTGTCGTCACAAGTGCATATTGCCAAAACCAATGGTTCTAAACCTTATCACTGAAAATTGAAGGTCAATAACGATTGATACAAATGTGTGAAAAGAAATCGTTCATTCTTTTCGTTTCAAATCCCATTCACCCAGTAACCAGGATAGCCTCATGATCAAATAGCTAATACATGACCTTACTGAATGCTATTTTGTATAGCATATGATTATCAACCAAGAGCATCCCTTCTTCTTTTTCTTCGTCTTCGTCTTCTTCGTTTTCTTCTTCTCTTTCGTCTTCTTCAAACTTAGCTGGACCAAGCCCAGCCGGAGCTGGAGATTTGGTCCGTGCCAACCCTGAAAGGGTGTTCGTCGACACACATCCTCCCCTTCCTAGCCGCCCTAATCGTCTACAAGGGAGCCCTACTTCTGTTCGGTGTGTTCCTGGCTTGGTCCACCCGAAACGTGCGCATTTCTCAGCTCAACGACAGTGAGTGTCGACTGAATCCTACCGTGTACTCATTCTAAAAATAATAAAAAAAAAATCATAAAATAAATCATATACTACGCGCTTTCTAAATGTGTTCAACGATAGTGAGTGTCGAGTCAACCTCACCGAGTACTCATTCGTGTTTGAATTACAAAAATAAAACATATAAAATGCACTTTGTAAATATTCTCTATACTAAGGAAATTGCATGATAAATGCTGAATGTAAATGCTAAATGTAAAGGCTAAATGTATTTCATTTCCAATCTCGGATAAAAGTTTGCACAGATGTTTGCATACCTTCTTCTGGTCTTTTATCCAGGCAAATACATCGCCCTGTCTGTGTACACGGTGTGTCTAACGTGCGTCATCGCCGTTCCCTTCGCCTACATCTTCTACAGCGGAGGTGACATCAACTTCGTCTTCACCTTCGTAGGGGGCGCTGTCATACTCGCTACAACGGTCGTTCTTTGTTTGGTGTTCGTGCCCAAGGTATAGACGATGGTTTCGTTAAAATATGCCATTTTTGTAATTCATTCACAACTTTCCACCTAACTACATTGTTACATTCACCTGTAATTCGTAATTTAGTTTTGATAGATGGAGCACACCCTTAATATTATTTGTCGCTACTCGGCCAAACTTTGGGGTTACCGTTTTTAACTTAAGGTTTGAAGGACGTGAATAAATTTGCCCACATAACGAAAATATTCTATTGAGCTAGCAACAGATCCTGCGAACCATTCACTGGTTTTTACTGTGATAAGTTTCGTGCATTACGAGGCTGAGCCTACCATTTGGCAGACCGAAAGCAAAAAAAAAAAAATCGACATGTACAAATTTCCTCATTTAGCTCTCCTACTTGTGTTTCTTTACAAAATATGAAATATGGAGCAAGTATGTTGAAGAATCTGCAGAGCATATCTGTTAGTCTAGTTAGTAGGCTGCGAGGTGCATGAACACAACTGAGTTTGCTAACAACTATGTCTGGTAACACAGACTAATAATACTACTACTTATAGCAATACTATATAGCATTTTTATTGCTTAACACTTAACACATTTTTTTAACACTGATTCTAAGGAGAAAATATACACATATATAAAGATTTACAATGATGTCCTACATAGATGAATATTGAGATGGTTCTTAGGAGAGTCTATAGTAGACATGGTGGATGCCTTTCGGATTTGTGTAGGTAGATTACTCCAGAGTATTGGGACTAGAGCAGAAAAAGAACGATCGCCATAGTTTGTCATTGTACGGGGTCCGGGAGTTAAGTGAAGATGGGCTGAAGTAAAAGAACGAAGTCGTCTTGTTGCTAAGGAAGCTGAGGATGGATACAAGGTCCCGGAGATAGGAAGTAGTGAGGTTATGATTTATTTTGTACACAAGAAGAAGAACTTTGTAAATTATGCTTTGGTGGACTGGGAGCCAGTGGAGAGATTTCACGACTGGGGTGATTTGTTCTGACTTTTTAGTAAGTGTGACCAGTCTTACTGCAGACTATGCCCTAATCCTATCCTGGGTCATTCTCCCATCTCTGTGTTACCAGACTTAGTTGTTGGAAGACTTGGTGGTGTCCATGCACTTCACAGCCTAGTAACTAGGCTACATATTATTCATGCTAGTCTAAGTTTGTAATTCCAAATCTGAATTGCTTGATGAAACTTTGTGTACCAGAAAAAAATGCTGCTCGAAGGGATGTGCGTGCGCTACTTGTCAAAACATTCATCAATGGCGGATGAAAGGTTAAAGGGATAGTCCACCCTGGCGATTACTTGTTTTATTTTTTGTTTTTTGATAAAAGCAGAAACATGAGTGAAAATTTGACGAAAATCCGTCAAAGGATAAGAAAGTTACACTCTTTTAAAATGTCAATTCTGTGACATCACGTTTGAGATGCTCTCCTACATGTTGTGTACTATTTTTTTTAATGTCGATTTCCTCAAAAGGATATGCATCATTTTACGTGTGCATGTTTTTACACACATACCTCTATGAACAAATTATTCCTTTATCAAAATAGAAAAAGAGCAATTATTGGAATCCTTCAGCACGTAACACATGGCACAGCACTTCGCACGTGACGTCAAACAATTGAAATGTTAAAATATCATATATTTCTTATCCTTTGACGAATTTTCGTCAGACCTTCACTAATAAATTCACTTTAAATTGGCAGTCAGTTAAGCAAAGAATCCGGTATCAACAAACGGTACTTGTATTCAAAATTCTCCATGGGCAAGCTCCCCGTTACTTAAATACCTTAATACAACGCAGATATGTTAACTATACAACCCGTTACGCAACCCGCAGCCCGTTATTTGTTCCCACACCTAGAACTGAATACATGAAAAGATCAATCTGCTATTGTGGTAGTAAACTCTTTAACAGCCTCCCAATGACTGTTCACTGTTGTAATACTCTCACAAAATTTAAATCAGATGTGCGTTGTATAAGCTACACCTGGGCACTGCGTTAGGCCGGGGGGGGGGGGGGGGGGGGTCATTCACTCACTTACACATTTGTGTGACTTTTTTTTTTCCTTCTTCAAATGTGTTTTTGTGTTAGTCTTTGTTATTGTTATCTTTGATCTTTGTATTAATTGTATTTGAATGTTACATATTTTGTTATGTTTACGTGATTTGTATTGTTACGAATTTAGAGGGCTAATATTGCTGGTCAGGTACACTGAGAATTATCCTTATTTGTGTAAAATAGGGGTGACAAAATGCCCACACAGCACGTCTAAATCCTTGCAAATTGTCCCTCCTTGCTGGTCAGAAATTGAGCAAAGCCTTCATAAGTTAATCGTTTTGGCCTCGGTAATTCATAGCTTCGGCCTCGGGAGTTAATCACTTCGGCCTCGAGGTTGTTTGGTAAGAGTTAATCGTTTCGGCCTCGAGGTTGTTTGGTAAGAGTTAATCGTTTCGGCCTCGAAGTTGTTTGTTAAGAGTTAATCGGTTCGGCCTCGAAGTTGTTTGTCGTCCTCTAAGTTGTTTTTCGACCATGCATACGCTGGCCTTCAATTACGTAACACAAGGCCGTGCCACGAGTCTTCAGCCTGGACCGTCCTTGATTACGTAATTCCAAGGCCACGCTTGCGCGGACAAAAGAGTTTGGTCGCGTGCCTTAAACTCACTGAGGGCTGGCCCAAGGTCACACGATGATAGAGATAGGGTATAAATTCACGAGCAATCCCGAGTTTAGGGAGATTCGGTTCTAACTTGAAACCAGAGAGTTCAGTTTTAGCTTTAAGTCAGAGAGTTTGTATTTTCCGCCTTATAGTGAGTTCTATACGATTTACTTCGGTGTATTATGCAGTCTTATCGTCAATAAATCAACTTTAACTGACATGTTGGAGTGAGAGCCTCTTTTTCTATGATGATGTGGATCGTTGGTGGCATGCCACGCTACCACATAACGGGTGCACCAACGATCGCCGGAGTGGAGTGTATGTGTGCTGGTGAAAATAAACACATGTAGATAGAACAATCCTTCACCCGGAGAAAATCCCGTTACACTGGTGGCAGCGGTGGGATTTTTGGACTTCAACACATTTCGGACTTTTACTATTTTCATAACTTCGAAAGATAAATAAAATGCCTCAACGGAAGAAACGAGAGTTGGAGGAAGAATTGTATCATCTTCGGCTGGAGTTGGAGAAAACACAACAACAGCTTCGCGATGCACAGGCTGGCGACCCTCTCACACCCCCTTCCCCTGATCGACCGGATCCTGAAGTTTCTACTGTGCCGCCGCCACCACCGCAGATATCTCGACGTCGCGTCGACGTACAGCTTCCACCTCAGGAGCAGTATGATGGAGCGGGGAGACCATGGGGGAGTTTTATCTCGTCCTTTCGTAGCCTGGCGTCCACATGCGGTTGGGACGAGAGGGAACAGCGCTTTCGACTGCTGGCTTGTCTGCGAGGTGAGGCTGCTGACTTCGCTTTCCAGCAGCTCAGTCCTACCGTGGTCGGCGACCTCGACATGCTAGTCGCGGCTCTTGAGGGGAGGTTTGCGGATACGAAAACGTCGTCTGCCTTTGTGTCGCAGCTGGAGTCACGGCGGCTAAACCCAAAAGAGAGCATCGGCGATTATGCTGCTGATATAAGGCGCCTAACAACTTTTGGGTATCCGATGGCGGATGGGACAACGTTGGAGACGATAGCGATACGCCATTTCATTCGAGGTTTAGCGGACCACGGCATGGCGATGGCTATCGGGATGCGGGAGCCTGCCACCCTCAAGGAGGCCCGGGAAATCGCGCAGAGATATCACGGTTTGAGGGAGGAATCTGGTCGGATGACGCAACGTCCAATTCGTGCGGTGTCGACTTCGGCGACGATGGGGAGCGTATCTGAAGAGCGGCTTCTCGAGTTTGAACGTCGTATGATGTCTATTACGGACAAATTGGAGGCTCTTTCGAGTGTCATCAGTCGGCAAAATTCGCGAGACGAGCGTGAGAAGAGGAACGGACAAAATCGGCAAAACTCTCGAGATCGACCATCGCCCCGTCATAATCGTTGCTATCGGTGCAATGAAGAGGGACACATGATACGGAATTGTCCACAACCCCCATCGCAGCCGCGGCATTCCCAGCCGACTTATAGCCCCCCTCCTATGCAGGCTGCATGGGCACCTGGTCTTTCACATCCCATGGCGTATCCGCCATGGCAGCAGGCGTCTCAGCATCCACCACCTCATCCTTCTCAGCAGCAGCGACAGGAGCCGGATATGCGACCGCCACTCAAACAGCAATCTCCGCCCATTGACCGCTCTTTGGGCATGTCGGGAAACTGAGCAGGGCCGGCCCGATCGACACGGTCCCGGCCCCAGTTACAGCAGCACCTCGAGTTATAAGGATAAATAAATGCCAAGGGTTATCGGTGTTCATTACGGCGAATATTAATGGTGTTCCAAGTAAATTATTGGTCGACTCCGGAGCAGCAGTGACAATTATTTCCAGCAGGATTTATGACTCACTTTCAGTAGATTCGCGGCCAGTGTTAACGCCCCTGGCAGAGAATGTACAGCTTCAAGCTGCGGACAACGGAGCCCTCGTCGTCCACGGAACTGTTTCAGTAAGCGTTTCTATTGAGGATGAGATATTCGTGTGGGATGTTTATGTCGCCGATATCAATGATGATGGTCTGCTTGGATTTGACTTTTTGCATCATTTTGACTGTACTCTAGATGCTAGGAGGGGGCTAGCTATAAATAACCGCCTATTCCGATGTGAGATTAAGTCTGAAATGCCTGTTAACACTGTGTATGTTAAGTGTGATACCGTGGTACCAGCGAACTCTGAACTTATCGTGATGGGCGAGACACGTGAACTCGAAGTAAATGACAAGTCTACTCTCGCGGTCATTGAACCCATAGATGGTGGGGAATCATTGCATCGCACACATGTTGCAAGTTGCCTTGTCGAACTCAAACGTGACGTCGATACTAGCCTCCCCGTCCGCGTCGCCAATACGCAGAATGAGGATGTGTCCCTGTATGCAGGTACAAAGTTGGCAGTCATCAGTCACGTGGAAAGGGTGTTTCCAATTTGGGACAACGAACAAAATATCCCTACTGATATACGTGTACATAGTGTAAACACTGCCTCCGCTAATCAGGATACAAATAAGCGCGGTCAATGTGAAGACTGGTCGGAGGGTTTGAAAACGCTATATGAACGCAGTTGTGTGGATTTAAACACGCAAGCTGAACAGGATCGTTTGGCTGAATTACTTCATCAACATCAAGCAGCTTTCTCGACGTCGGAAATTGACCTCGGACGGTCGTCGGTAGCTCAACACACGATCGACACTGGTAGTGCACTTCCAATCAAACAGCGGCCCAGACGACCACCGCGCGCTTTCGTGGAAGAGGAAGAGAAAATAATCAATGCGCAGTTACAGGCCGGTGTCATCCGTGAGTCAACGAGCCCCTGGTCGAGCCCGGTAGTGTATGTTAAGAAGAAAGATGGAACCACGCGGGCCTGTGTTGACTATCGGAAGCTAAATGAAGTGACGAAAAAGGACGCCTATCCTCTCCCCCGTATCGAAGACTGTCTTGATTGCCTTGGTGGTGCGAAGATCTTCTCCACGCTCGACCTCCAATCCGGATATTGGCAACTCGAAGTACGGGAGGAAGATCGTCACAAAACTGCTTTCAGCACCCGGAGCGGTCACTACGAGTACGTTACGATGCCGATGGGGCTTTGCAATTCTCCAAATACATTCGAAAGGGCGATGGAGCTCGTCATGAAGGGACTTCAATGGAAGACGCTCATCCTCTACATCGACGACATCATCGTCATGAGCGCAACATTCGACGAGCACGTTCAGCGCCTTAATGAAGTACTATCCCGCTTACAGCAAGCCGGTTTGAAGCTGAAGCCTAGCAAATGCAACCTGTTCAAGACAGAGGTTGCATACCTCGGACACGTGGTCAGCGATGTCGGTATCAAGCCCGACCCCGGGAAGGTACAGAAAATACGAGACTGGCCGACACCTAGGACAGTTGGTGACGTGAGGTCCTTTCTCGGGCTCTGTTCCTACTACCGGAGATTTATCCGGGGATTCTCTTCTATCGCCGCGCCAATGAACAAATTACTCGAGAAGTCGACAACCTTCCAGTGGGACGACGAGTGTCAGAGCGCTTTTGACGAATTGAAGAACGCATTGGTGAGTGAGAATGTGATGGCGTACCCTAACAACGACGGGATGTTTATATTGGACACCGACGCATCAGCCACTGGCATAGGTGCGGTTCTCTCACAGCTGCAGTGGGACCCTACGACACAACAGGAGATCGAGCGCCCCGTTGCCTTCGCCAGTCGCTCAATGACACGAACTCAGAGACGATACTGCACCACACGCCGTGAACTATTAGCTGTCGTGTGCTTTGTGCGCCATTTTCGTCACTTTCTGCTGGGAAAGAAATTTCTTATCCGAACAGACCATTCTTCTCTTCGTTGGATAATGTCATTTCGAGAACCAACTGATCAGATGGCTCGCTGGATTGAAATTCTATCTTAATTCGACTTCGTGATCGAACATCGGGCAGGAAAGAAGCACGGCAATGCTGATGCATTGTCGAGAGTGCCCTGTGACCCCGATAACTGCGACTGCTACGACAACGCCACCATTGTGAATGAGTTACCCTGTGGTGGTTGTAGTATTTGCCTCCGGCGACATCGTGAGTGGTCGGACTTCTTTAATGTAGACGACATCGTCCCTATCATGCCTGCCAAGCGTGTTCGAGTTGGACGTGATTTACCGGAGTGTTCAACTGTCTCCTCCCAGACATTGCGAAATGATTATGTGGGTGTAACAAGGCTATCTGGTTTGTGGAAGATGGGATACTTGGTTACCGTGATTTTGCCATTACTGATGCTCATCGTCAGTTTTGTTGGCAGTATGATCGTCGGAGTTCGATATCTTGTTTTTCGTTTCATGTGTCTTGCTGTCAGTATTGCTACTAGAAGCAGACGGATCTACCGACATCTCCATCAGTGGATAAAGAACGCCCAGAAATTTGAGAATAGTCGGACAATTGTGTCTCGAGTGTCGACATCGAAAATGAAAACACGAAGTCGCCGTCCCGCTGTTCATAACACACGTGAAGATATATTCACCGATTTCAACCGCGAACAGCTACTCGAGATGCAAAGTGCCGATCCCGATATTGGAATCATACTGAAATGGAAAAGGGACTCGACCACAAGGCCTGATCGGAGTTTCGTCCACAGCAAGACACCGGCCGTACGTAATCTATGGTTGTCATGGGAACAACTAGAATTGAAACACGGATTACTCTACAAGCGTCATGACAGCAAACCGACATCGACAACAAGACTTCAGTTCGTTGTGCCTGACAAACTACGCGATGTTATTATGGCAGCGAATCACTCTTCAGTCATCTCAGGGCATCTAGGACTGAAGAAAACATTCAGTAGGATCCAACAGAGTTTCTACTGGTATAAAATGAAAGAGGATGTCCGTCTGCACATAGCCAGCTGTGACGTGTGCGGAGCGAGGAAGCGCCCGCGGTCCAAACCACGAGCACCACTAGGGGAATATACTGCCGGAGCGCCTATGGATCGCGTTGCTCTCGATATTTTGGGACCATTTCCTTTAAGCGCTAAGGGAAATAAATATGTACTCGTGATCGGTGATGCTTTCACAAAATGGATTGAGGCATACCCCCTGCCTGACCAAACTGCCGAGATCATTGCCGAGAAGGCTGTGAGTGAATTTATTGCACGGTTCGGGACCCCACTTGAACTACACTCAGACCAGGGAAGAAATTTCGAGTCCGCACTTTTTCAGGAAGTATGCAAGCTGCTCGAGATAACCAAGACCCGCACGACCCCGTACCACCCTTCATCGAATGGGATGATTGAGCGTTTCAACCAAACACTTGTTAATATGATTGCGTCATTTGTAAGCAAGAATCAGTTAGATTGGGATTTGCATCTTCCTCTTCTCACATCAGCCTACCGAAGTACTGTACACGAAGCAACCGGATTTTCGCCAAATTTTCTAATGCTTGGCAGGGAAGTCCGTACGCCAATCGCACTCGCCCTTGGAGTCGACGAGGTACACGACGATGACGCTGACTTTGGGAGTTACGCATCAACGCTGAAGAGCGTCATGACTCAAGCATCTCGACTCGCTAAACATCATCTGGATGCAGCGACGGCAAGGCAAAAACGAAATTATGATACAAGACTTTCGCTGAACAATTACAAAGTGGGAGATTTAGTCTACTGTCTGGACACAACGCGAAAGAAGGGACTGTCTCCAAAATTAGTGTTGGCAAAATGGATTGGGCCATATGTCGTTACCCGCAAACTTAGTGATCTAATTTTTGAACTAAAGGGGCAGCCAAGAGGGAAACCTAAAATCATGCACCATGACAGACTCAAACCGTACTCCATTTCGTCGGTTCCCAAATGGGTTAGGGATTTATCTGCACAGGCTAGAAATATGGAAACGTCAGAAAATAAACGTCAGGCTGGGACGCAGACTAATCCTCGCGATACAGTGCCCCCGCGGCGGACAACGAGACTTTCGCGGCCCCCTAATAGGCTGACACTTGATGAATAATGATGGTTTGTGATTTTTGGCCATCCCCTTCTACGTTTAATTTCCCCTCTTTGGACCACTTTTCTTTTGCGTCTCGAGTGGTCTACACGTATTATCCACCTATCAACTGGTATTATACACACCCAAATGGCATTTAACGGATACGATGGGTTCGCCGGGGGACTGACGTTCCAGGATGATAGCGGCGACAGCGTTTTTTCGCCTGGAACTTCCGACACCCCTCTCGTCGATGAAGGGCAGTCGGACAACGCATCATACTCCCCCGTCTCTCCTGCGAATGATCACCCCAAGGCAACGATGGACGGAGGAGCTGGCATGAACATCGGGTTCGTGCCTCCGCCTTTGCCTTCTCGTAAAAATGTTGCCGCGGCATCGCCACGCGGAAGGAAGCGGTCATTGCCCGCGCAATCAGATGAACAGATCGCGGAGGGTTTCCAGACTCTAACGTCAGTCATGATCAAGGAGTTCGCCGCCCTGCGTAATGACGTCACGAAGTTACAAAGACGGGTGGACGACCTGTCGTCGATGGTGGAGGCGAACGGGAACGACGCCCGGATGTGTGCGACGCACCTCCAAGGCAGCATACAGTCCGGCGTCAACCACCTGATGGCTGATCTTCACGGCAGACGTTGGAAGCTGCGCCAGGCGACGACGATATTAGAGGAGTTATTGCGTCCGCCAACTTCATCCTCGTCGGAGACCAAGAAATAGGGATTTTCCAATTCACGCTATCGCGAACGCGTAACCATATGGATTTGATATTTTTTAACCGGGAGCCATAAGCGTTGGTAAAAGTCGTCACCTATATTGTAAACGACGTTGTTTTTGTTTTTTTGTACGTATTTTATTAAGTGTCCCTCATATCTTTGGTTTATACATCTGGATTATTCGCGTCCTGCTCTGTGGTCTGTTGACCTGTTATTTTGTTGTTCCTGACGAATTGGGAAAAGTGTGCTAACATGTGAAATGCATCTTGCGGATTATTACTATTTGGACCAAATTGTTTTTTGTAACCAATTCTGCGACGAAAAAAAAAATTGTTTATTTTAGTGCTGTATGGATGGGCACGCAGCATTTCATGTCAATATGTGAAATGATGAATTGATTTGTTTTTAGTGTGTGTAGCGATCGCGAGAGTGTAACGCCATCATGTTGGATGATGGGTCCGCTGCATTGCGCAGGTGGAGGAAGAATAGCTATCTTCCTCGGAACTGCATAATTCGGGTATTGAGTTCATTTTATTGTTTTAGTTTCTCAAATGTATCGCGAAAGGTTACAAGTTTGTTTTTTTTCGTCGCAACGCCGGCAGTTTTGTGAAAAGCGAGGATCTGCCCTGCGTTCCTTGATACGAGCGCCATTGCTGGTTTTACCGGGCCGCAGAATTTTCACTTTAAGCAATATTGTTGGAAAAGTTAACCAAATTGGACGCGTGATCGACCTCATCGTTGTGGCATCCGCGAAGCGTAGCGCTAGTTAAAGCCTTTTCCCACTCCGGAGACACGCAGTAAGGAGCTGCGTCCTCTTCGCAAGTACAAGTCGTTTCAGGACCCCATCCCTTCTCCTCCCCGCCTTTCCCGTTTGGCACTTCGGCAGCATCTTTCGTGGGTGACAAGAAGATAATTCCGAAAGTCTCTAATATGATTAAAACTTTATCCCTGTATTAACGCTCCACGGACTCGAACTGCTGGCACGATACAATACGTGGACATTATAGATACGGACGGAGCGAGTTTAAATGAGATGATCGTGTGCCACATACATGATGGGACTTAAGTACATTCTTGCTACTGGACAATGAACTCCGTTTGACCAGCAGAATCATTTTACGTTTTTGTTTTAATTGTTATATTTTTTTTGATGTACATGTATTTGGCGAAGGACTTGTATAATTTCTTTTTGGTTTGGTCGGATATGTTCGTTCCAAACGGTTTTCCACCTTTTACGTATCGGTGGGAACGTAGTTGTTTTCCATATCGTTCTTTTATCTATCTCTTTCGGACCTCAGAACTTCTCTTCTCACATTTTTCCCTTCCTGGAATGTCCTTCCTTACACTATGGGGACCTCGTCCAAATTTCTATTTTTGTCTTTTCAACATGGGTATTGGTGACTATACTTTTTGTACCCGGTTATTACTTCAGTTGATCATTAAAATGTGTAGGTTGTTTATTTTAAGTACTAAATGTATAGCTATTGACGTGTCCTTTTCAGTAAGTGGTTATGTAATATGTGTACAGGTTGACCAGGCGGTTTTGTTTTCGTTGCCTTTTAAACATTTTTATTTAACGATATTGTTTCATTAGAAGTTGTGATGTAAATATGATTATTATTTCGTTCGAGCATGGGCAAAGGAACCGAAATTCGTAATATTTACGTGTCACTACATTTTTCGTGTTTTTTTTTTTTATAAAAAGAGAGAGAGGCAGGGAATTTCTCGTCTTTTACTTATGTCTGCACAGATACAGGGTATACCGTTCGTTCTATTCAAATTTTTGAAGCATGAGAAAGTGGCAATTTGTCGGTTCTTTGTGATTAGTCTATGTGTGATGATCGTTCTTATTATAGGTAATTGGTGTTGTTGAAATACTGCAGGCACTTTTCCTCGCTTTCCAGCGCTCGTTCTTCCATTCTCTCTTTATCGCTTTACCTATCCCACACGTCTTTGCTTGATTCTATTCTACTCTCCTTTTGTGCCTTCTAGAGCGAGTAGCTGTGTTGCACTATTATAGTCTACATCGTGCTTGAGCAGATTATGCTATCGAACTACGTCCCTTTGTGTGTACATACAATGTAATTGGATCAAGGGATTAGGGTGTATTACTTTTGTGATTATCTCTGTAATCTGCCATGCATTTATCTCTTCTACTTACCGGGTTGTATTACTAATTCGTATTTTATGACACCAGTATAATAATTACTGTTTGTGCGATTGCATGCGTTTATATACGGGACACCTTTTATATTTTTGATTTTATATTTGAGAATAATTGGGTTATGATACGACGTAAGGCTGTGTTTTAAATTTGGTCCATGTGTTTGATTTTGTCAGTTCCTAATTACTGCTTTTTCATTTTCCTCACTCGGTAAAGCATATAAAGAGTTTCATATACATAGAACTGTCACTGAGGACAGTGACTTTTTCGTTAGAGGGGGATAGTGTTACGAATTTAGAGGGCTAATATTGCTGGTCAGGTACACTGAGAATTATCCTTATTTGTGTAAAATAGGGGTGACAAAATGCCCACACAGCACGTCTAAATCCTTGCAAATTGTCCCTCCTTGCTGGTCAGAAATTGAGCAAAGCCTTCATAAGTTAATCGTTTTGGCCTCGGTAGTTCATAGCTTCGGCCTCGGGAGTTAATCACTTCGGCCTCGAGGTTGTTTGGTAAGAGTTAATCGTTTCGGCCTCGAGGTTGTTTGGTAAGAGTTAATCGTTTCGGCCTCGAAGTTGTTTGTTAAGAGTTAATCGGTTCGGCCTCGAAGTTGTTTGTCGTCCTCTAAGTTGTTTTTCGACCATGCATACGCTGGCCTTCAATTACGTAACACAAGGCCGTGCCACGAGTCTTCAGCCTGGACCGTCCTTGATTACGTAATTCCAAGGCCACGCTTGCGCGGACAAAAGAGTTTGGTCGCGTGCCTTAAACTCACTGAGGGCTGGCCCAAGGTCACACGATGATAGAGATAGGGTATAAATTCACGAGCAATCCCGAGTTTAGGGAGATTCGGTTCTAACTTGAAACCAGAGAGTTCAGTTTTAGCTTTAAGTCAGAGAGTTTGTATTTTCCGCCTTATAGTGAGTTCTATACGATTTACTTCGGTGTATTATGCAGTCTTATCGTCAATAAATCAACTTTAACTGACATGTTGGAGTGAGAGCCTCTTTTTCTATGATGATGTGGATCGTTGGTGGCATGCCACGCTACCACATAACGGGTGCACCAACGATCGCCGGAGTGGAGTGTATGTGTGCTGGTGAAAATAAACACATGTAGATAGAACAATCCTTCACCCGGAGAAAATCCCGTTACAGTATCACAGGGCTCCTTTGGAAAGCAGTCCTCGAGACTGAAAGGACTACCCTGTCTAAATAAAACGTGAAATAAAAATAAATAAAAATAAATATGTTTGTTTCATAATCATGCTTCTGTTTTTATTAAAAACTGACTAAACTTCAGGGTCGAGTATCCCTTTACTATCTTGTCTGAATAAGTTATTCAAGTAATGGCGTGTTCGATGTTTCTTTTGTTGGTCAGTTGGTGTCCATCGAGAAGGAATCGGATCACACTTCACAGGGGGGAGGTGGAGCAGGACAGACCGTCGATCGCTCTCTCTTTCAGGACAAGGATGGCGCCCTCGATCGTCTGCGTCGAGAGTTAGCAGAGGTGGGTCCGTGGCATCCATTCGTGGAAAATACTAGGTGTTCACAAAATTTGTTGAAAATTATGTAAAAAAGCTAAACAAAAGTTAAACGCTGAAATGCATATATCTTCTAGCCCGGGGATGTCACAAGTTTTAGAGACTGGTTTCGTAATATTTGGTTGAAGATTATTCTTGTATAAATCCTTTGAATATCCAATGAGGTTTTCACTTTTGAAAACAGTTCTACCTAAAATGTGCGTATGTTACATAATTAATTGAAAACATAACAAAGCCCATTGCGCATCACACGTGCCACTCCACTCGCAATTGCCATCACAGTGTCGTTAATAATACATGATGCTTCTGGCAGAACAGGCCCTGCAGGTTGGCACGTATAATGCGCAATGGCCGTTTTGAAAGTCTATTTCGACATAATCATGATAATATTGATGTTGTTCATTTCTACAGAAAACGTTTGATCGACAGTGTCTTCTCGACGAGCTAACCATGCTGGACCGAGTAGTTTCCAGAAAGGACAAAGCGTAAAGGAGTGGAACAGTTAGAGAAATCGCCCGTTAAACAGGATGTTACATACATGTTACAAGATAACGTGCAGTAACGTGTCTGATGAAGACTCATAATGCATTAGTGTATGATACCGTGTGTTAATGAATGTCAAAAGCATTCCACAATCACTACAATGCTTTGATGTCCCATGCGCGCCACCGACATTTAGCTGTAGTTAACTTGGAAAGCAACACATCCCTGGTTACGCTTAATCCTTTGAGTGTGACACAAAACTCCTCTCTATGTAATGCGTGTATCACTGGTGTCAACATACACAAATGACATATGTGTGATACACTCAATACACGATTACTGTACGAAACATCATTGAAAGGTTTGATAAGTACGTTGAAATCATTATTGAACGGGCAAGGAACTTGGTATGTGTTATATTTGTTCACATCGCATTTTCAAACGTACATATCACAGGCCATTGTTTACCGGTAATGAGTTATTAAAAAATTGATTGCTTCATTCGTTACTTGTTTCGTTGCTTGGTTGGTTAGAGAAAGTATGCAAAAATATGCTGACAGAACATATTTATGTGAAATCATAGAAAAGGTGAAAGTAGAAAGTGGTTGAGTGTCAGGTGTATTTTTTTTCCCTGTTATGCTCGGTTTATTTGTCTAATTTCTAAAAAAAAAAAAAAAAAAAACATCAAGTCAACTTCACCCGTGATTTAAAACACCGGGCTCCCTCTATGGTTGATCATTTTAAATACATATTGTTAACCAAACAGCGTTGTACACATATTGCTATCGGTTCAAGATGGATAAACCATGGCTAAACGGATTTAAACAGATTTTGGGAAGTTTTTTCGTTCAACAGTTCAAAATTTAATTTGGGATATCGCGTGGTGAGGTGTAGTGGATTGTTCAACTGGCTCGTGATCTCGAGGATGGTGGTTCGAACCTAGCAGCCGCTACTTGCTGCGAAAGGGGAGAAAAATAGGGACCTCGCTTTTTAATAGGTGGTATGGTCCAATCTAGATATTGTTGTCATATCGATGTATGGATTTCCTGGAAAACAGTTCCAGAATAATACATGTAGGTAACAGGTATTGTAGCTGTTTCATAAATGGTTATCATGATAAACTCACAATTGTTTCAATATCAATTACAATTCCGTAAAAAAATAATGGGAATATCACATATATTGATCTCAAATGCATATATCTGAACAATTCGTTCATATCTTTTGTTGATTTGTTGTATTATATTTCAATGTCAAATTAAAGGGTATATACTGTACTTGGAAGGCAAAAAAGCTTTCAAAATGAAGGCTTTTTTGCCTTCCCAGTACAGTATATGCCCTTTAAAGCTGCAATGCTTAGCAAAATGGTTTTAGAGTGAACATAGAACTATATAACTACTCCTGATTTATTTGGTTTTATGTAATGTTGAATATGTGTACAGTTGAACTAAATATATCATGCAATTACAGTGGAGCCCAACTATGCATTGCATAACCGCGTATGTTCTTGCTTTAATCTAAATCAGACAATATCTAGCTTATGCATTGCATGAGCGTATATATGGTCTTGCTTTGATCTACATCAGAAAAGTTTTATAATTTTTATAGCCACCACTGTAGTTCGGAATTTCCTTCTCTCGCACAGGTACACTACGTTTAGAATCCTGGCTCAGATTAAGGGGGTAGCGAGGGGCGGCGGCTGAACCAAGTAACCATTTTAGTGCCAATTTTACGTGTGCTCAATGAGATTTATGTGTATTGCTAGTGAGAAAATAAAGAGCTTGTTTGCAAAAGGAGTTAGATCCACTTTAAACCATTCTGAGAAAATCTACTTTTTTATTGTCCCATATGGCAATATTCTTCTGCGAAACTAAATTGTCATGATATACTACCCTACCATGTGAAGGTGTGAATAGGGTATAAAAGAAATCTACCTGTCTTCATATTTTTAACGCTTTCTCTATGGGCTTTGTGAGCAGGATTGATGAAATAATCCACAAGTCGCACACCAAGGGTTAAAACATGATGGTAACTTTGCTACCAATGGCAACTTCTATGGAAGCCTTGAATTTGATTGGCCGTTGAGCGATGTTACCATGGTGGTTACCAATGATGACAGAGTTACTGATAAGTTTTATGAAACGGGTGATGAAAATGAAAGGGATTTATAAGAAGGGAGGGGTTTGGGGAAGGAGAAGGATGGAGGAAGAAGGATGGTGGAGGGGAAAGAGTTTGGGAATGAGATATTTTCATGTTACTATACACCTAACATGCCAACATTCAATCAGAACTCTTAATACGTATATTAATTGTTATCTTACAACTTCCAATACAAAATCCATGACACATTTTCCGACTGTATTTTTTACTAAAAGCCTTTAAAACTACTTTAATGGGTACTCGAATAAAGTGATCTTCAGTTGATTAGAGCTTAAACATTTAAAAGGGATGGCAAATGCATTGTTTGATTTTTTTTCAATTTCTCTTACTATCATGACCATATTCTTGTCCCACGTACTACAGTTAGAGCTTATAGATTACATTTCGATTGAACATTATAAATAATTGTCCGCCCATTGGAACAGAAAGCAATTGAACGTATTTCTTGTTGCAATCCAAATCAAATGAAGCTGAAGGAATATCCATTAGTTCCTGGATTATCTGAAGATCTTATTTCAAAGTAAACCTAAACGAGATCGCTCAGACATTTTAGGGCGGGTGGAGGAGGAAACTAAATCCATTTCTTTAGTCGATGTCAGTCTAATGTAATTCCCCCAATGATTGATTGAAAAAGAATAATAAAAAAAAAAACAGCGCTTAACTCTATTTAGAACTTGAACTCAAGTAGCCTATGCTTTCAATTCAATTCTTTATCCATTTAACAAGCAAAAATAAATACCTTTCATGAACAATGAATTCATGGCTTCACCAGAAAGCCGATGACTTGTGAGGTGTGGTAACCGTTAACATGTGATTCAATACATATTAAATATATCGTACATTATTCAAATGACAGGCAGTAAGATGAACCAAAGTACACAAATTACACACAAAACACGTGATTTAAAAATTCATCAAAGAAAGACTACACGCAAACTTACAGACAAAACACACAACAAAAACACAAAAATAAAAAACAAGAACAAACGGAGATGATTAACAGCTAAGACACTAATCAAAAGAGTTAACAATATTTAATATCAAAATGTCAAATATAATGTGCCTATAGCTTTATATATTTATACTACTCCCCACGCCTCATGGACAATTACAACAAAATATGTGACTACGCACTTCCCTAGTCTTGGCTAATAAACATGAACGGGCAGTCACAGGGCAGTCGGCCTTTCAGCGTCATGATATATTAAGCATGATGGAAAAAAAGAGAACTTTGTTTTAAGTTTCTTTTATTCATACCTCTCCCACCGCGTCGCATAGTCGGGTTTCCTTGATCAAGTCAAGTAACCAGCATCAACTTTTACATGTGTATATTCTTATACAAATGTGTGGGAGATACAATCAAAGTGAACCAAACGAATATTAAAGGCAGTAAAAAGTGGGGGCAGTGGGGGCAGGCGGGGGAGGTGGGGGGGGGGGGGGGGGTAGGGTTAGGGGGGTTAGGGTTAGGTTCACCATTCATTTTAACTCAGATCGTCTAAAATTCGGCCGGTCGCATATATTCTCAGTTTGGAAGAGAGTGTACAGCAGTGTCAGACATAGACTAAACTAGCTCGAGTAGATCTGAAAACAGTCATATTTATATCATGTGTACACACGGCCCCCAGGCATGCCAGGGAGAAGTGTACAATCCCACGGATAGGGCTACCATATAATGGAACAACGAATTATTAAATAATGAAAAAGATAAATAAACGATTAAATGAATAAATGAATTGATAAATAAATGACTAAATAAATATACAAACGTATAAATTAATTAAGTAAATATATTAATAACCAGAGAAATGATTAAATTAATTGATTAATTAATTAATAAACAATTAAATAATTCAATCAATATATAAATTAATTCATAATCTAAGAAATAAAAAAAATGAATGATTGAACGAATGAATAAATACATAAAAAAATCACTAAATCAATAAATCAATTATTAATTAAAGAATAAATAAAAAGACGAGAGATTGAACCAAGAAATGAATGTACAAGAAAATAGTTTATAGATAATGAATAAAGAAAGAAAAAAATGAAATGAATAGGTATATTCTCTTTTTGGTAATACTGCTAAAATCAACCGTCAAGTTGTTCATTTCTACTTGGGCTTTGCCAATAAACCCTTCTTTTTCTTATCATTCCGGTAACATTTTCAAATCTGGCGGGTTGCGCATCACAAAATCACCAAATATGCGTGATTTTGAGTTATGGAGACATCAAAACATCTTTCCAGCTGGCTGAAAGTGTATTTGTCAATGATAAGTCGAATTATTGAAAACAAGCAATGGTAGCCTCCCTCGGACAATCTCCTTCGCTGAACACAGAAATCTATCAGCATGACGGGAGAGTGTACGTCACAGCCATCCGTCCGAGTCGAAATGAGCATCAGCAAAAGTGTGAAGCATATGTCGGATTCTGCGTGAGCACGTATTAACCTCACTTGCCCGAGCGCGCCGTAGGATGACCAGCGAATACAGCATTTACATGGTGACGGATATGTACACATGTCTGCCGCTGTTCTGGGCAAGCCGGCGGGTCAGATTCTATATCATACACAATAGTGTCACATGTTGAACCAAAGTAGGCGCCCCGCACGCCAGTGCATAACTCTTGCCTAAGCCTTGCACGTCTAAGTCGATCTAAAAACAACATAAATATCTCCTAATCCCCACCGATGGTGATACGCACATGATATAATCCCATTGCTATCAAACAGGTTACTAGTATCTACCACGAGGGCGTTGATTTTGACGATCCCCTTTAGCCTTGTGGGTAGAGAGTGCTACTTAGTGGATTAAGTTCGTAGGAGTTAATGGATGCTGGTATCTTACACCCGTCATGTCAAGAGGCTGAGCTGAATTCGTCTGATCTTTTTAATAATAATAATAATTTCTTATACTTGTATCACACAATATCTATACCATTAAATGTATAACTTGCATGAGGCTCATACAAATATTGTTTCAAATAAAATGCTAACAGGGCTCAGCAAATGAATAATAAGTAGTATTTTATGATAGAAATCTAGTTTGCGTTCATGCGACCATCGCCAGAATCATGATTTGAATCATGATTCTAATCACAATTCAAAACGCAAACACGAATCGCGATAACGACAGAATCAGCGTTCAGACGACCTTCTCCCCAATCACGTTTCTTCTCGGATTCGGGCCGACCCAGTGCGCATAGCAGTGCGCAGTAGGCTGCTTGCCTAGCACCGAAAATAGACCGACATAATGATCTCATAGAATCATAATTAAAAACACGGTTGTGTTCAAGCGACCTTTTTCGAACGTGATTCTGCAGAAACGCGTTTCCAAACGCTCCCTATTCCGCGTTCCATTTTGCTTTTTGAATCACGTTTATCTATTTACTCAATTTCGTCTGAATCTAATCGTGAACCTGCAGAAACGCGTTTTGAATCATGATTCTAATCATGATTCTAGGGCACAAAAGTGTCGCATGATCGCAACCCTAGATGAGGGAGTAAGTTGTTGTTGTTTTTTTTACAATTAATTGGGAGAAAGTTGAATAGTTTATGCGCCTGAATACAAAGTTTATAATTTGTCAAATTTTATCAGGACTGTAGGAAAAGGAAATTCACTGCCACTGTATTAAAGCAGGAACAAATTGGGGAGTCTCATTTACCGTAACAGATAAACAGTCAAACATCTTGGTGAAACAGGACCCTAGTAGTGTCATTATATGGACCGCTCAGTGTGCTTGTGCGTGTGGCTGTGTGCGTGGGCGTTTGTGGGGATGGGGGTTGGAGAGAGAGGGGTGGGGGTGAAATGTAAGAAGAGTATATTTATGTGCGTGTGTATGTTTGTCTGTGTGTGTGTGTGTGTAATTATCAACGATACATGTATATATGGCAACCACCATCTTCAACAAATTCTCTTGCCCTCATCACTACTGCTGTGTAGGCACCAGCGTCATACCACCACCAACATCGCCACCACAACCATCACCATACCACCACCAACACCGCCACCACCACCACCACCACCACTACTACCAACAACATCGCCACCATCACCACCACCACCACTACCAACAACATCACCACCACCACAACCATCATCATGCCACCACCAACACCACCATCACCTTAACCTGTAACACAATAGGCAAGCATCATCTTCACAAACCATGCTCTTTTCCTCATTTCCATCACCACCGCCACCGTCCTCCTCCCACCACCACCAACACCACAACCACTACTAACACAACCAGGATCACCACCACAACCACCACCACCAACACCACAACCACTTCCACAACTACCATCACCACCACCACCACCACCACCACCACCAAGATCACCACCACAACCACCACTACGATCACCAGCACTCACCACCACCAAAGGCTCCGCCACAACCAATGACAACGGTAACAACCACTTTCACATTTCCTTAACCCCTATATCACAACCTCACCTCATTACCACCACTACCACCTCACCACCTCTAAACCATCTCCGTTCCAGCCAGGCCTCCCCCTTTCATAGGATGACGAAATTAATATCCTATATCACAGCATCAACAGCTGCGGATGATCGTATTCACGAAAAGTGGTTAGACCTTTTCGTTATGATCATGTTATGAAAGAAGTTTTATAGCCCCAGTTTTCTTTTATTCATCTCTTGCAGAAATTTCTCAGAGACTTACGCCGCCTCCGCAACCGTAATCAGTTAGTTACTGGCTCAAGACCGACATTGGAGGCGGGTAATTAGACCCAAGGGGAACATCCTTTTCCCAAGCAAATGAACGAGTTCTCTTGGCGTGCATTAAGATTTGCTTAAGGTACGTTTGCACTGAGTCTACAGGAGCGCAGCTTTGTGAAGATTCATCCACTCCGCCATGCTAAACAACTTATAGTATATACAATTATGACCGTGGGTGGAGAATGCTGGTAACAAATGACCGGCGGTGTGCCACAGTGGCGAGCTGGGGCGGAAAAGCGCTGTAGTCGGTAGTGCGAACGAGCCCTAAACGTACCGTCTTTAGCCGAGTTTTGCAGGCGCGAAAACAATAACACGCTAATAACAGAATGATCTGACGAAAGTGATAGACAGTATTCTCCCTAAGGGGCGGTCATGAATGCTTTCCCTTTCTGACCTCTAACATCTTAGAAAGGAAGACAAAGGCTATATGTAAGACAAACATGACAACATAGCATACTCTTGGTGAGAGAGACAAAGCATTGTAGACTCCTAAACATGGTAAACACACCCACGTGTGCACCACTGGTTCATTACTGCACCAGTAATACAGAGAAATGCAATACAGTCCCACTCTGGTTGGTAAATGAGGAGTTAATATAGTTTATAGGTTACCATTGCTTATTTTTTATTATACCCGTGTGATATATCAAGTGTTTAAGAATCGATTTAGCTTTGTATGACACCCATTTCTAAGAACATATAGATTCATGCAATCTGAAAGTCATGAGTCTGTTTATGAGATCTAAAATGACGCAAAAAAATGACATAATATTGCGTATGGTCCATAAAACCATATGGTATATCATTAGTTGCTACCTAACGACCAAGACGTGTTCTGGCAACTTTGTTTCAAAGTCAATCAAAGTGTGCGACTCAACCAATCGATCGAACAGGCCTTAGACAGCACATATGTAACATGTGTTCTTTTTCTAGACCTTACTGCTGTCTATGATACGGTTAAGATTTTGTGATTGCTTTTCATGATCAACGTTTTTCTTAGTTTTCTTTCCTACAGATTTGTCAAATCAGCAAACCGATTCCACATGAGATATCAAAAAAGAGCAACAAATTGGCCCGATATACGCGAACACAACACAAGTGGAATCATTTTGCTTTTGGTAAGTGAAGAGACCATTTTAGTTACATATGCAGATTTTATTCACCTCGTTCAAACTATACGTTACCAATAGTAACCCCGAAACTTGTTGGAGGTTTGTCCGAATAGCAACAACTAATGCGTTTAGTGAGCGTTCCATCCATCAAAAGTGAATCACGAAATGCAAGTCAATGTGATAACACGTCACTAGGCAGTCAAGGGGTAAATTTGTGAATAAAATACGAAAACGGCTTATTATTTTCTTAAGCAATTTAAGATGACTACTATGCGTACAAAGCGATGTGTCAAAATCGCATGGTGCGGTTCAGCATCTTATGGTAATGATATAATGAGGTAAAGAAAAGCCAGTAGAAATGCCATTGCGGCAAGCGGCAAGCAAAAGCGTAAGCGTTACGCGTCGGAGACAACCGTTTCCAACAGGAGTCCTCCTGTCATCAATGGTCTGAAAATATTACATGTATCATTCTTTTTCTTTCGTGATTTACGTTTCAAGTAGGAGGGGGACATACTCTGGAGAATTAAAGCGCAACTTCGCTTAGACACATTTTGATCGTTGATTTACGAGAGCTATATACAGCTCCGCGTGAACAGAATCTGAACGAAGGGGCGTCATTTCATGAAAACAGGGCCACGATAATAGAATGACGTGGAGGAATTAAGCGACGTCACGATTCGGGGAACTCATAACCCTTTAAAATGGCGACATAAATGTTACTAAATTTAATGGCGTTTTCTCTCGGTCTTGCTAGTCCGTTATGAGCCTCTTGGGGATTATGATGGTGTTAGCAGTGTGCTGGAACCGACATCAACTACGGGGAAAATGATTGATTCATGTTGTTTTCATTCATGGTCACATTAATCAGGTATATAGCGCATGCTTCATTCATGAATATAGGTGAAGATAATTAGATGACCTCTGCGAGCTAACTCGCTCTCCACCTTTTCTTTTATTCGTGGAAAATGTTTTCGGTAAGCTTATAAAAAATAATTCTGAGCCAAAATAAGGTAGTATCTGTTGTGTTCTTTAAAGACTTTATTCATGAATACTCGTCACAAATCACTCATAAATTATGGAGGAAAAAAATACAGGATTTCGCACAAAGTGTGTGCTTAACACGCAACTAGAATACTACACATATCCATTAATCATTGACTGGTGTGTGTTTTTTTCATTGATTATAAAATACAGATGAAATACAAGATACGTTGCTGAAGTGACAAATTTTAAACGAAGCGTTTTATAATACATTAACTTAAATAGCATCTTTTGTTCTAATTATGTTTAACTGTTTCTTTTACACGTGGACTAAAATGAATGATAAACATGGTGAATTATGAATACTGGTATACAATATTGTACTGTATTTATAGCGGAATTAGCTGTTTTTGTATACTATTTCTACACTTTATTGTTTCCCTGTTGAACGTTATGAAGCCTTGCCCCGTTCAGAATTTCTTGCCTTTGGCGATTCCTGCAATGTGAGGTAGGCGGAAGAAAGGGTAGAGAAAGAAAGGGGGTCGGGTGGAGAGGGAGAGAGAGAGAGAGAGAGAGAGAGAGAAAGAGAGAGCGAGAGAGAGAGAGAGAGAGAGAGAGAGAGAGAGAGAGAGAGCGAGAGAGAGAGCGAGAGAGAGAGAGAGTGGGGGGGAGATAAAGTCACGGGAGATAAAGTGGGAAGGGAAAGATAGAAAGAATAAAGAAATAAACATATATCGGTAGACGGAGGGAATTGCTGAGGTCTAAACAAAACAAACAACAAAGGGTACGTATGGCCACTTTACTAATTACTGTAAATGAAGAATCTGTGAGAACGAAATCTGCAATCTATATAACTTTTACGAATATGTATGATGCAGTGCATGTTTATATTTGCAATTGACCTAACGCTTAGTCATAGAACTTTATCAAGATCCTTGAAAAAGGTCTATGGCCGAAACGTTGCGCTTACTATTCTTCTCCGGTGAATAAATCCGGTGCTGTATGATATAGAAAATGAGAGTGTTATTCTACATGTATAACACTCTCATGTTCCATGGTGAGTATCTTGCTTACTGTGTTTGTTGGCTTCGAGGATGGAGGGCTGATTTCATCGATGAGGTCCCGGAAGTTGGTGGAGCAGAACACTTTATGCTGATAGGGGGACATCCCATCCGGTATCTGCCCATCAAAGAGAAGAAGACACAACAGACAATGGGCGAGAGTCTGGGTTGGTATTTTGAGAATTGTTTCATATTTTGCATTATTATTTGCTGTATCTGTGGTTTCAAATGTAATAACGAGATACAACAATTCACGGAATAATCAAAACAATAGTATCGCTACATACTATCGATAATATTATCGGAGATGCAACAACAGATATACGACGGAAGATAAGACAATCTTCAGAATACCACATCTGATGAGTTTACATCAACAACTAACAAGCGATAATAAGCCAAAATAATGAAAGTAAAAGCTTATTAGGAGGCAAAAAGCCAACTCAGACAGGTGACAGAACGCGAGATAACTGGATACATGAAGATTGATTCTAAATCTTCTACAACCTATCTTGAAACATACATTTGAAAACAAAATAATGCTTGCATCCCACGTATCATACAATTATGGAAGGATTTGCCCTATTGTTGTTTCTTTGTTTTTATCCTAAATGAGATTTAGATTGTCGAGGGGACTAAGTGCCATTTCATTATCCCTCATAATAGTATATACCTAATGATGTTGCTATAGTTACCGCGCTTACTGTCGTCACGCCCTCATGCTCAATGATCGTGCGATGTTGATTTGAAAAGTTTATTCGATTTTGTAAATAGATGATTTATAAGAAATAAGTGAACGAATAAACAATTTCCGAAAGCATTTCCTTACAATCAGGAGTATGATTTGCTGGGATAATTGAGTAATCAAACTGAAATAATGAGGGGATATTCCATCATGACTTATTCAAAGACGAGTTCAACTTAAAGAATCGGTTGCTAACGCCAGAGGCAGAAAAACAGGACAAAAATAGATACATCGAATAAATAATACGAAAGTTATGAATATTTCAATGACGGGCAGATCGGTTTTTGATTGGATACAAATTGGCAATACGCTCGGTATGTTGTTATGCTACTGGCTCACTTACTTTCCATCATTTGTCATGGTTTGCTAAACAACATTTTACAGTTTTTTCTCTGAGAAACCGTTTTGATTATCCAACACCAAAAATAAATACCTCATTCCACAATAATCTAATAATGAATGTGTTGTATTTTCATCAGTCAACATTTTACTTTCGATCCCGTTTGGAGAAGTTTTGGTAACATTACATGTTCTTATTTGAAAACTTGCCCCTGTCAATCCTAACGATATTTATCATGTTTCAGAGTAATATAACTACTTTCATTTCGTAAGCATTCTAATCGGTCCTATTTCTGTCGCCATAATTATTACGATCATTTCTTCATCATTTTTTTTTTTTTACTGATTTGGTAACTTACATCTGCCGTGTCACGACGGGGTCGTGCACTTGGACTTTCTTTCTTGCGTTTCTGTAGAAAGAATAAACAAAGGTTTAAATCAGTTAGTACAATGTACTAGCAACTGTGAAACTGTATGCATTCTTGAAAACGTGATAAGTTAAGTCTCATTTAACTCTACGAATACGTATGGATTGAAACGTGCTTTTCAATGGTTTCAATAGTTAACCAATATTAATGAGCGCATGCCCTGCGCTCCTATCCCAGTGGCAGCCAGTAATAAACGTCCTCTCATATCTTTTGCATACATTAACACCATTAAGCTGATGGTGTGACGTCGTGAAACTGACAGTGACATCGCGCATCAATAGGCCCATTTAAACTGGCAAGCAAACATCGCTATTTTTCTAAGATCGCGATATTTGGGTGTAGGTTACACCGAAACACCCAAAGCATTGCGCCAGAAAAATCACTTCCCAAAGTGTGATTTTTTTAAACTTCGCGTGAAAAATCGT
Source organism: Arbacia lixula (assembly GCA_963669155.1). Classification (NCBI taxonomy): domain Eukaryota; kingdom Metazoa; phylum Echinodermata; class Echinoidea; order Arbacioida; family Arbaciidae; genus Arbacia; species Arbacia lixula. Next base: position 1,480,407 of record OZ022588.1, read on the forward strand.
AACGTTTGCCAATGTGTATGGTGAGGGTAGAAAAATCTCGATGTTTTGCCGCAAGACTTGCAGCATTCCCGGCGGGTTGACTTTGATCTTTCTCTGTAAAATTACGCGCGCCATTTAGTCATTGTCACTTATGACATCATCATAAACATGCACCGCGCCGGTCTCCTTTGGATGACAATCTAGGGTTTGGATGATTATCCCCAATACCTAACAAGGTGACATGGGATCAACAAATTGTCATTGTCATTGTCATTGTCATTATCATTGACCGGTGGACATGCGCAGTATCTATAAAAAATCGCGATGTTTCAGATCGCGGTTTGGGGGTGGGGGAAGTGTAAATGGTGAGACATAAAATCGCGATTTTTAAAATCGCGATTTTAAAAATCGTTATCTTAGCAAGTGTAAATGGGTCTAATGTCTATAGCGCGCCATATTGCGCTTGATGCGCCTATGTGCAACAAGATGAATGTGCGAATTATGTTTGCATGTAACACTATGAGCCTAAGTTTGTTTTCGGAATACCCCCTTGTTATAGATGTCAGAGCCACTGCAGATGACACGATCCGATCACTCGTACGAATCGATACCTGGCTGAAAATGTGTACGCACAATGCAGAATCGCGGCACAGTCGTGGCGTCTGTGGTGGCCTATATTACGCTTTGATTTTAGGGGGAGGGAGGGGGGGGGGGCGGGATGGTATAATGAACAACTGTCCGACTCCTAGCGAATTCAATGCCACAAAGGGCGGGGACATGAAGACAGATTATCCAGCTCTCGAGAATCATAGAATACATTTCTAAAATAAATTGAAATAGGCAATGCATCACATTAGCCGAAAAGCACATTACTCAGAACAACTTCATCTTTACTATGAGCAAGATAGAATGAGACATCTGAGAAGTTAGGACATGATATTTTAATGGGAACAAGCAACATTTGGCATTTAAGATAAGTGCACAATATATCATTGACATTAACTTTTTCTTTCTAAACGACATTATCTTTTAGATGTAGCTGCAAGTATCGCGGTAATCTCGTGGTTGTCTTCCTCTGCTTGCCCCCCCCCCCCCTTCCCTTCCACACACACATAAACATATTACCCTTCTGAGCATAATAGTCCCATGGATCATACTTGCTTTTATGTATATTGCATTTCCTTCCAAAACCTGAATTGCATGACTCAGAAGGCGAGCACGGATTATTCAATTGGGTGAATGGCGTACTTTCGTCTAAGTAGGCAATTCATTTGGGAAGGCAAATCTTGACTAATCAAGAATAATTTCCAGACCTTGGATTATCATAATCCTCATGAAAATGAATAACGACAATTCGGCGAAGCTCAATTATTCCTTTGTGTGCCAAAAGAAATCTGCCTTAGGAAATCATCATCATCATCGTCATCATCAGGCATTGTTCAACTATTGTTGGATGAAGCTCTCCTCAATCAGTTTCCATTTGCTTCTATTTGCTGTCATTATGTTCCATGTTGTTGTGTTTGTGTATGATGATATTTCGTCTCTCCACCCTCTCTTTTGTCGACCCCTTCTTCGCTTGCCAGTTCTTGGTTGCCATTCTGTGAGTTTCTTTGTCCATCTGTTGTCTTATGTTCTATATAAGTGTCCAGCCCATTGTTTTTTAATCTCTTTCATTTTTACCATATCTTTGACCTTCGTTTTCTCCCATATGTCAGTGTGCCTCACTTTATCAAGTAATGCTAAATTTAGCGTCCTTATGAAATATGTATGTATTGATAATAATCCACATATAATCCACGAGTGGCATAATATGGGGTAAAGACGTGTATCAATCCGAATGGGCGTATCAATCATCGCTTTAAACCAGGAAAATGCACAAGAAAGAGGTGATCAATATCACGACTTTGAAAATTTAGTAATGGAAGAAAATAAAATATTGCAAGAAGCAGCAATAAGTCAGTTCCTAGCAACGCCATGGTGGGACACTCCACTGAATCAAGAACAACTAGAGATTTGATCATGAAGCTGTGTAGGTGTGTTATTTTACAGCGTGCCCATACCAACAATAGAAGCAGGTGCACATGGCGGAATGTTCTTTCACTACCTCCTCAGAGCTAAATCGCTGGATCTGGATTATAATGGGTATAAACGTGGCCCGCTTTCAATGGAATTTCCATTTTACCCTGCAAGTGGTACAAACGGCCCGAGGTCATTCGTACCAGTAATAATCTGCTCATGCACACATTGCAACTATGAACTCGCTTATTGAAAATAGCAATTTTAGCCTCACGAAAGGGAGTTACATTAGTTTCAGGTGTTGGTAGGAATGAGGATGATTGAGGTGATGGTGGTCGTGGTGATATTGATAATGATTCTGACAATCGCTATGATTATTGTGAGGGTCATTAAAGGGATAGTTCACCCTGAAACTAAGTTGGATTCAATAAAAGCAGAAACGTGAAAGAAACATGTAACTGAAGGTTTGACGAAAATCCGTCAAATGATAAGGAAAAATTATGTTTTTTTTTTTTTTTTTTTTTTTTTTTTTGGGGGGGGGCGTCACGTGCGTGGTGCTCTCCTATATGTTGTGTGCAGAATAATTGCTCTTTGTCTGTTTTTGACAACGGAATGATATCTTTTTCATAAAGGTATGTGTGTAAAAACGTATTCTAATGATGTCTCAAATGCACAAGTAAAAGCATGCATATTTTTTGGAAAAACTCAAAACTTGAAGAGATTAATAACTATCTTATCCTTTTACGGATTTTCATCAAACCTCCACTAATACATACATGTATGTTTCTTTTGCGTGTTTCCTTTTATTGAAACCAAAAATGATTTCTGGGTGAACTGTCCCCTTGAACATGAAGACATAGATGAGGAAAGAATATCGCATTTACCGTTTTAGTTCTTCGCATGTTTCTCCATGAGCCCGTCTGTGTCTGTCGTTTCTTGCCCTCGTCCGGATCCGGGATCAATCCGCGGATGACCAGGTCCCTCTCCCGGCGGACCTCGTTCTGAGCTAGCTCCCGCTCCCGCTCTATCAATTTCTCCTGATAATGGATAAAAGGGGAGTGTAATGAAAAAAAGGAATAGAAGGAATACACATGTGATGGGGGCTGTATAGGGGACGTGTTTCACCATTATGAAGTGTATATTGCCCGTTGTCACGGGAAAATCCTCACGCATTGTTCCTATTCGAATAGTGAGATTCTTCGGGTTTGGTTTTGGTTCTCGCATCATGTGTTTTAATCGTTAGATTGCCCAATTACCCAATAAATTCACTTTCAACTCTTTCGAGCCTCATTCTCTCTCGGTTGCCTATAACCAAGATAACCCATGCCCCTCGTCCAATACCCTCCAAGGAGCAATAGGGCAGGCGATTAATGGGTAGTAGAATGATACCCTTAATGCGAATCAGAATTCATCAATCTTTTATTCATGTCCACATTACGAGCTAGATATAAACGAAGGTCAGACAGAAATCTTAAACATACAACATAACTGTCGAGGGAACCTTCGAACCGCGAACTTGCCATGTAGGTGAATATCCTCTCGGGTATACAAAATAAACCATATTTATTCATGACACCAGAACACCAAAATGTTTTATGAATTAGCAATGATAAGAAAGAATCCAAATAGTTTGTACTAAATAGAGGGATATGAAGAGAAGTGTCTGTAGAAGGAAGTGGCAGATATTTATTCATTCTCGATTTGAATTGTAAACAAGCTCGCGCTCCATCATGTCCAGGAGCTTCTTTTGATGAAGGATGCGTTTAGGAAGGAAAGGGAAACACATACTCATAGAAAGAGGAAACTAGATAAGGATGAAATTAGGGTGATGAATGGAAGGGATGGAACTGTACAACGTGGAAGAAAACAGTGACGAGTGACCCAGTAGTGGTAGGGAGACACTACAAGATGCAAATCTTTCTTTGGGATTGTATCATGCTCGCTCTCGATATTATTATTCTCCCGCTGAATGATCGATGAACATGATGAAGAGAAAAAAAGAAGTGAATAAAACACGAAGAGAGTAGTTGGTTGGAGAATAAAACAAGCACGAATAATAGGAAAACCTAGGAAAGAGAGAATTAGAAGCAACAGATTTGAGAAATAAATGTATGGTGTAAAGATGATATTGAAACAGTTAGGGACTCCTATATGCATGATATAACTATGGTCAATCATGGACCTACTGTGGGTGAATTGAGATAGAAGAAACAATAAAATGAATATCAATGCAGTCGGTAAAACCATGCACCTACTACACATGGTAAAACCGTGTAGGTAAATTACCTTTTTTTTTTCTAAACTCCCTGTCCCCTCCTATACTTTGCATGTACTATTTGAATTGTCAATGCGACCTTGTCTATTTTTTGCCTTTGTGTCACGTGACCCTCTCCCTACGCGCAGGAATCCCTTTAACAAATGGGTATCCTAAATAACAGCGCGGTATAATAGCGACCGTGACGTGATCAAAGCCCTGCCTTTCCTATTTGCTAATTGTGTACATGGTATATGGCGAATGGGTAGGCCTTTGTTAGAGAGAATATAGGTGTGATACTAAATATGAAAGGATGGAGAGGCCTAAAGCTATATCTCCAATGTCGTGATTGGAATTACACTTATGTCACTTCACCATCTTGGTGCTATATTCTGTCATGTCACGCCCTCATTATGACATATGATTCGAAAGAGAGTAAAATAGAAAGAGAGAGAGAGATAGAGAAGAAAGAGAGAAAGAGAGAAAAGGAGATACAGAAAGAGAGACAGAGACAGATAGACAGAGAGAGAAGAAAATGAGGGTTGGGGAAGAAAGAAAGTGAGAGATGGGAATGATGACGATGATGATGATTATTGACAAACAGAGAGAGAGAAGGGGGAGGGAGCGAGGGGGAAGAAAGAAAGAACGTGAGAGGTGGTGATGGTGATGATGGTGATGAAGATGATGATGATGATGATGCTGATGATGATGATGATGATGATGATGATGATGATTATGATGACGACAGAGAAGGATGATAAACATAATGCTAATAGACAAACAGAGAGAGAGAGGGGGGTGATAGTGATCGATACGCAAATACCGACATGAAGACAGACATATATTGGACGAGAGAAACAGAGAGAGAGAGAGAGAGAGAGAGAGAGAGAGTGAGACAGACAGACAGAGAGAGACAGATAGACAGAGAGAGAGGGAGAGAGAGAGAGACAGAGGGACAGACAGACAGAGACAGAGATAGGAGATGGAAATGAATTAAAGAGGAGAAAGAGAAATAAAGAAAGAAAATATGTGACGTAAAAGTGCGTGAGCAAGAGGAAAGCGAGAAACAAATACACACAAAGAAACTAGAGCCGAGAGGAAACGTGTACTTGACATGTCAAACAAATGCGCAAGACAATTTTCCTAAAATCTATACGCTTTGGGCAAAATGCACACGAACCGTACGAAATACGTTATAAAATATTTAGTTCGCAACGTGTTCATTTAGAGCCCACACATAAATATATCTCAGAAGATAACTAAAGACAGTAATTTATGTAAAATACAGCGGTAAATAATCGGCACTTTGTATATTGTTCAGTTACGGAGTAGCTATACGCACCACTACCATACTATATCTTTACACTGAAGGAGAAATGAATAGCATCTTGGTAGATTATTTTTTAATTATAGTTGAACTTTATAGCAGGGTAATGAATAAAATTGCAAGGTGGATTAAAAACTATTAGTGAGACTGATACTGATAAGTACTGGCCTGTGTTTATAAATGCATCGTATATACCGCATAGGAAATATAGTTAGGACGATAAACCGGAGGATTATGCCGATTCTAAGAACATATAGGAAAGAGGAGAGTATCCAATCGAATTTGATTAAACCACTTTAATTACTTATCTCCCCTAACGCGTACTTACCCTCGAGCAAACATGGCAAAATCCTCACAGGTCTCCAAACAAGGAGAAACTACATATCATATATAATTTATTGTAGAATATATATATATATATGAAAAAAAATATGTATATCATTCAGTCCTGCATTATTCAGTGTGTGCTACATGTAGTACATGGATCAGCATACCCGGGGAACACTAAGACCAAAAACACCAGTCACGTGTATCCTAGTTTCCTTAGATAATTTATATGTGCCAAATTTGGTGCTTTTAGGCAAAGTAAAAAAAAAATCCGCTATGCCTCTGGACAAAAGTCACAATGCACGTTCACGCATCGCCGCATCGACATTATTCAAACTCACTTCCTGTACAAAACTAACGGGAATTAGAACAGAATTGCAAGAATTCATTTCATGAATTTAAACTGGGTTAATGGACACTTGAAACGCGAATGTAAGAAGATATTTCGTGGTCATTCGTGCGCCCAGCCAATCCGATGCGGTGTTGCATATTCAGAAGGTCTGAGCATCCCATGATTGCGTAAACATTACAAACGATACAATCATTGTAAGGATACATAACCAAGCAGTTTTATGATACTACATTTAATGTTCGATACTGAAGCAACTAAAGCTATATGACCCCTCAAACCCGAGTTGTAGAACGTTTTTGCGGGGCTTATATAGCCTATAGGCTTAGTCAGACAAAATAAATGTGGGCGCTGACAATAAGAACAACAAAATCTATTTAGTTATAAAAGTGAACGTCTGTGAAAAGTTACCCTTATTTAATGATAATTCAATTTTGATGTAGGAGGAAACGGACGATCCCATTTCAAAAATCGGAATGTAAAAGCTACGCGTGGGTAGATAATACCCCAAAGAGTAAGCAAATACAAATAAAAAGCAGTGAAAGTAAAAGGTCGACACCTCGTCATTCTGCTTGACAGAAATGGGTGTGCCCTTTCGTACGTGTGCCTGTTTTTTTTTTTTAATTTGAAATCTATATGTATTTTGCCGGAAAGGGGGAGGATGTTTCAATAGCAAGAATGAAATACCTATAAGAATTAATATGGGCATATAAATATTGTGATGACGTGCGCGCGCGTGTGCGTGTGTGTGTGTGTGTGTGTGTGTGTGTGTGTGTGTGTGTGTGTGTGTGTGTGTGTGTGTGTGTGTGTGTGTGTGTGTGTGTGTGTGTGTGTGTGTGTGTGTGTGTGTGTGTGTGTGTTGGTGGGCAATTTTGTGTATGATGGGCTATTATTTAGTATGAAAAGCAGCCATTGATCGTCTTATCATTTACGCACCTCCATATTAAAGCACCTTTCCTGTTTAGTTCAATATATCACACAATATGCACGTACTCATAACGCGCATAGGACTGTAGGAAGCATAGGCTGGAATGGCATGTTTAAACTACTTGCTCTGGGTAATACTTCTCTGACTAAATCGTACACATACCTCATAATCTTGCTTCACTTTGTCTGCGAGCGCGTCCATATAGCGGGCGCTCGTCAGGTCTGCCGTCTCGCTACCCATTAGACGCCACAAGTTCCGGCGGCACTGAAGATTAGCTGGCACGTACTTGACGCTGGTACGAAACTTAGCGGCCTGTCGAAAGCAATGAGTTTATTTGTTGAAACTATCAGCGCACTATTCTAGTAATTGAGAGTCGCGTGTATTGATGTGGAAATGGGATGGAAAACAAGAGCGGATCCAGTTTTTGTCGCAAAGAGGGGGGGGGGGGGGGGGGGGGAGGGAAGAAGGCATAAAGTGTGATGTTAGAGTTTATCAACCCAAGCACGAATATTGTTTTGTCCGTATGTTGTTGTCAGCTTTTCATACACAGTGATTTACAATACACAAGGGCCCTGTGGCATAAAGCTTACCATTGATTGTAAATTAGCTACTAATGGCACTTTTGATGGAGACCTTGAATTTGATTGTCTGTCAAGACGTGATGTAACTAAATGGTTGTTAACATTGGTTGTACAGTTACCGTTAGTGGTAACTTTATGCAACAGGGCCAAGATCTAGTTGTGTATAAAGGGAGATAAAAAGGAGAATTGTAGCTAAATCGACCTTGTCAACGTTGGAGAAAATTGAATGATAGAGTATGTTAATAGTGGAGACTCACTTCAAAGCACTTAATTGTTACATCTACCCCGTGTTGATGTATGGAAGTGAAGCATGATCAGTAACATGAGACATGAGAGAGCATTTGGAGAGTTGTAAAATGTGGTTCCTTAAACGAATGATGGGGATTTCCTGTACGGACCGAGTAACCAGTGAAGAACTGATTCTAAGAAGAGCTGGGGTGGAGGGAAAGGTGATTGAGGAGATAAGAACCAGGCAAAACGGGTTTCTTAAGACAAACAATAAGAAAGATCGCGTTGAAGAATCTACTAATGTCATGAAATTAAAGGGAAAGTGGGGTAGAAGAATGGAACCGATATGTTGTATATACGTTTTCAATTATTGTAAGAACCAGGCAAACGGGTTTCTTAAGACAAACAATAAGAAAGATCGCGTTGAAGAATGTACCAATGTCATGAAATTAAAGGGAAAGTGGGGTAGAAGAATGGAACCGATATGTTGTATAAACGTTTTCAATTATAGTAACTTACCATCAACGGTAAATACCATTGCAAGAGGTGCAATAAAGATAGCTTATTGGATGTTGTCATTGTAGTTACCATTACGATTACCACAAATTACACCGGTTGATGATGTATACGTCACATGGCCCAGTACAACACACCCACATAATTATAGGCATGGAATTAATTCATAATTACAATCAGGAGGAATCAATACTGCATTACCTTTCCTTGTCCATGTCCACCTGGAATAGAGCCCATCTCAGAAATAACTCTCAACACAGGACAATAGTTATCGACGAGAAGTTCACAAACGATTACCAATATCTTAACTTTCTGCTTAGCGTGCAAATGTAAGTGGAAAGAGGAACAGGCGATGGAACCAAGACTTCACTACAAGTTATTCAATCATGTTGAGATCATAGAACCAAGACATCATTGCGAGTTTTCGCCGTGATGTTGAGACCAAGACGTTCGTGCAAGTTATGCCTTATGTTGAGACCAAGCAGAGCTAAAAGTAGGCAGACTATTTGTGGAACTCTAGACTTCAAAGACGTTCATTCTCTTACCTCAAACAAATGTGGGCTTTCTTAAGAACACACGGGAGGTCAAGGCGCGGGTGTAGCCTCCACAGGTTACTTTCTCTCTATCCATTACCTCCTTCTCCTCCTCATCTTCCCTTTGCGCTTTTCTCTCTTCATTTCCCAATTAAGTCACCTATATTTACTTGATGTTCTCCTCTACCGCTTCCATCTTCCTATTCTTCTCCGTGCTCTTCAGTTGTTGTTGTTTTCTTCATGCTCTTATCATTCTGTCCCCTTTATAAGCCTTCCCTTTTCATCCTTCTTCTTTTATCTTTTATACTGTATCTTTTTATTTCTCATAGTTTTCTCATATAAGTCTGACCATCCTTCTTCTCCTACTTCGTACGTGTATTGTCTTCTTCTTCTTTTTACTTCCACTCATCATTTTACCTATCCTACCTTCTCCTTCTGTCTATGTCTCCTTCTTTCTTCCTTCCCCTTTATATTGTCTTCCTCCACACTCTGTCTTTTGCTTATCTATACCACATCCCCAGCCTTCCTTTTCCTCCTTCCTTTTCTCCTCTTAACAGTTAAGTTAGTTCTTCTTAAATCCGTCTCGTAATATCATACTCGGTCGATGTGATCTCTCTGCCGTCAAACACCGCATCGGATTGACCTGACGCACGACTGACCACGCAATATCTTCTTACATTCGCGTTTCAAGTGTCCAGTAACGCGGTTTAAATTTCAGCGGCTTGGTGGTCAAGCAGAAATGTTTAGTAGGATAGCTAAACTGCGATGTTACAAAGTCATGTCCATGGTAACCGTTCTTTGGGTCATCAAGGGAGAGGAAGTACATTTTCAGCACTCAACTGTATTTTAGTATTAAATAGGCCTATTATTAGTATTAGCCTACTAGGAATACTATTAGAAATACATGTGCAGACAGTCGTAGCAGTCGTAGCTGCGTAGTAAGTATTAGTACATGTAGAAGTACACGGAGAAGAAGAAGCAGGAGTAGGAGCAGTAGTAGTAGGAGTATGAATTGAAGGAGTAGTAGTATAAGAAGGAGGGGGAGTACAAGAAGGACATGTTCGAGTGCAGATAGAAGTACAGAAGTAATAACAGAAGCAGCAATTACCGAAGATAATTCAAATAATTAATGTCTCTTCCACTTTTTCAATTGAAGCAAGTCATATTAAGCAAATAACCAACGTTGGTGAGGGTGATGGGACGAACTATCACTTCCGAGACGATCTGGGGGGCATTTCATCAAATGACTTGTCGGACGTTTTATCCGACAAACTGTTATAAGCTACAAGTCCTTTGATGAAATGCCCCCCTGGATGTAGATACTTTCCGAAGCGCAGCTGAGGCAAGATAGCGTATACATTCAGATCACCGAGAAAGTAATAGTTCGTCTCATTGCCTGAAATCAAAAGTTGATTATTTGCTTTATATTCCACATCTGAAACCAGCTATCTATACCCAAAATGACAATTTGACGTACAAAAGTAATGTTTACTTCTCTACCTAACCCCGAGCCACTGCCATGGGGAACACGCGTTAGGACGCGCGTTTGGACGCGTTAGTAGGAGCTGATAGTCCGAGTCTAACGCACTTTTATATCGCGCGTACTCAAGGAATTGATCACGCGCTAGGACTGTGAGGAGTGAAGAGATCAGCGAAACCAAAAAGGACTATCACGTAGAGTGTAACAAACGTTTCTTCTGAGGTTATCAGATTGGCAAAACTATGCTTTATCACGTGATCAACCCTTGACCAATCATATAGCAACATTCTTAGTATGTGCAATATAATCACATTTACTGCAAACATTGATATCATTGTTATTTTTTGCAAAAAAAAAAATGTATAGGCCCTAACTATGTTTGGTTACAATTTGTGCCAGAAAAGTAATAATCCATGTGCCTACGAATTGTTGAAGTGAGGCAAATAGACTATGTTTTCAACTGTGTTGTTGTTCACTGCAAAGGTGGTTATAATCGTTATTTTTTTAGTAAAAAACATATGCTTAGAAGTCGTGCCGAGAAGAAATGATAAATCTCTCTACCAGTTTTACAAGTGATGCGATTCGAGATATATTTTCAAATGTGTTATTGTCCACTGATAATCTAATAAACACCATAATGATGTTTATTTGTCACTGAAGGGGCTATCCTGGGTACATGATACTGATAAATGAAAATAAATAAAGTATTATTAGAAGTGTAGCAGTATAATAGTAGTAGTAATATCAGTAGCATAGTGGTAATGAAGTAGAAGTAGTAGTACTAGTAGTAGTAGTAGTAGCAGTAGTATTAATAGTAGTAGTAGTAGAAGTAGTAGTAGTAGTAGTAGTAGTAGTAGTAGTAGTAGTAGTAGTAGAAGTAGTAGAAGTAGTAGTACTAGTAGTAGTAGTAGTAGTAGTAGTAGTAGTAGTAGTAGTAGTAGTAGTAGCAGTATTATTATTATTAGTAGTAGTAGTAGTAGTAGTAGTAGTAGTAGTAGTAGTAGTAGCAGTAGTAGTAATAGTAGTAGCAGTAGTAGTAGTAGTAGTGGTAAAAGAAGGAGTAATAGAAAAAGAAATTGTAAAAAGTAGAAGTAGTAATGCTAATGATACTAAAATTATTGTGTACCAACAATTGTACAGTAGTGTTCATAAGACTATTTGTAATGTAATGCAAATTAAGTTAACTCACCCTTTTCCGTTTACGACGACGACCCATCTACAGGAGTATTGATTTATAAGTGTTTTGATGGCCTAATCTGTGCGTTGTCATGGACACAAATATTGTTTCCCCTTCACCATTCGTGTGTGGAGAACATAGTGCGCTTGTGGTTTACGTTGTTAGATACCCGAGTTGCATCTCCAAAGAGATACAAAAATGCGCGTCTCACTTATTATGACGTCATAATGCGCTATTATGCTTGCGCTTATGTGATGAAGCTAGGGCACGTTGGTACCATTATGACGTCATCATAATGTACGCCCTTATCTTTCCCTCTCTCCAGGCCTTTTAATCCCCACCCCCAGCCCACCACCCCGCTCCCCCACCCCATCTCTCTCTCTCTCTCTCTCTCTCTCTCTCTCTCTCTCTCTCTCCTCTCTCTCTCTCTCTCTCTCTCTCTCTCTCTCTCTCTCGCTCTCTCTCTCTCCTTCTCTCTTCCCAGCTACTCCGGATATCCAGACCCCCTGTTTTAAGCCAATCGCGAGAGTAGCCGTTAGAGGATCATGCTGTCCTGTTTGATGAATACTACAGCTCAACGGAGTGCTAGGGTGATATCCATTTCCCTGAGGGCGCTGTAAAGGGTCGGTTGAGGTTGCACATTTACATGTCGTTTTAAAGGCAAAAAAAAGGGGGAAAAGGGGGGGGGGGGGTATGGCTGGCTAGCTAGATATCAAGCTCGACAGTTTTCTATTTCATTATACTTCCATTCTGCATCTTCTGTCAATATTTCGTCTACCATTTTGGTTTACCGTCTTTTGTTCACGTGAAAGAATCTCCTCAAAATGTGTAATATCGGCACAAACACGATCTACACGAAAGACCACGGCCCGTAGGTAACCATGGAATGAAGACTGTCCTAATCTGATAAAAGGAAGCAACTAACAAAAGTGACTTTTCTTGTAAATAAGAAAAATGTGTCTGTCACTTGCATTGGAATCAGTGCAACACCACATCATGTTAGATTGAATATCTCACAGCAAGATGAATATTTCTTGTCCCGATTGTGCCTGTATGTAGGGAATGTTGGATCCATCTAAGAGTACCAACAACCCAGATTTGAGTGATTTGTCACTTGCTTCCTTTTGTCAGAGTAGGGCAGAAGAGCTGTTGCCGGGGGTTGATATTTTAATATCTACCAACAAATTATTGGTGCTGTTAATCTTGTCATTGATTTTAATTTGTTATAATAAAAACAGAATTACAAAATTACTGGCGCTAGGTCGTGGCGCATCTATACGTTATGCATGGTGCGAGACATAACATGACTTCTTACTAAAAACTCACTGCTCTAAATGATGAAATTTTCGCAAAATTCAAGTATGTTACAACTGACACTAATAGTCAACATTATGTAGACAAACGCCTCATATACAGGACTCTCTGCCGTCTCTGGGCAATTTGGGGGAAAGTGAAATCCCTTTGCATTGCTACCTATAGAGGGGGTTAGTTCTCAGGAATAAACTCCTAATCAAAGCTTTTATCTTGATATTAAGTCTGATTTTTGTTTTGGAAAATCCGTTTCTCTGTGTATTTAAATATTTTTAATAATTTCAAATAATTATCATGGTTGCGTTCCTACGTTATTCGTGAAAATTAGCCAGAAACAGGCAGATGAGTAACTTTGCCATGGTTACTTCTCACTTTCCTGCTGTGTGCGTACCTTCAAATTTTCTTACAGATACACAAAGTGAATCTATTTCTTACTGATACAACAAGTGCTCTGAATACTGACGTATCTGATGCGGGTTTCTAGGGAATGGAACCTCTTCGTTTGCGACTAATTAGACGTGAGGAAGAACGCGCATGCGTGCGTCTCCCTCATTACCAAGCTCCGCTCCTCACAACGCTTCTTCATCCGTGTGCTGATTGTTTGTTGTCCGCATCTTCCTCCTTCTCCTCCTCCTCCTCCTCTTCCCAACCATGACTACAAAAGGGTGATCCCAAGCCAGTACGTTGTGTCACTACACCGTTGCGTTTCATTTTGATATTCCGATCTCGCGCTTCGTTAGTATGCGCGCGTGAGCAAGTTGACTTACATTTATTATTGTTTTAGTATTCTTATGTCAACCAATAACCACTTCAGGACAAACAACTGAATATCTTTGAGCATCATTTAGATTTGTTCAAAATATCGCTGGAGACAATCTGATGAAGTCCTGTTTGTTGTATTTAAAACAGAAAAATAGCGACGTGATAAGTTTGGTAGCAGCAAGTTAGGTGATTTAGCTAGAAAGTTCCTTTAGTGGTGGCGAGAAAGCTGGTTTAGTGGTAGCGAGACAGCGGGCTTGGTTGGAGCGATAAAGTTCCTTCAGTGGTAGTGAGAGAGTCGGTCTGGTGCGGCGTGAATCTTGCACATCACTCATCGTCTTTCCAGCAAGGTAAGAGGTAAAAAATACAACTGTTAATGTAAAGATTGTAATTTTTCCGTTTCCACGATAAGGTTATGGGTAAGTAATAATCATGATTGGTTTTGTTTCTCCCGTCTGTATCATTTTGCAATCCGTGTGGCTTTTGATAAGCAAATAGACACAAATGACAGGGCATGCATCCTTTCGTGGAACGCTATCATCGTTACATAGTACTGCAAATACAAAGGGGCGTTTGTCTTACCCCCTTGTGCGTTTCACCTCCGCTCTCCAGCCCTCAGCTCCTTTCCCATCCACTCTAAATCATATCGTTTCCTTCCTCTCGTTCAACGTGTCAACGGGAATATGTAGTGAAGGTAGGAATATGGACCATTCGTCAACGCAGGACTGTACGACCACGGGCTCCATTCCGGTTTGATACCGCATCAAAATTAAAAATTCGTGATCCAATCCCCTGATTTTGTTTAACTCAAGACCAAGGCCTTCCCAAATCAAAAGTCATCGAGGCTTAGCTATGAAATTGGCAACACTGCTTTGTTAAGATCAGATTTTCATCATAAAACGGAACGTACACTTTATTTTACTTCAACATAATGTCAAAACATGTAAAGCAATAATTATGAGCAACATCATGCTTTCAACCTTTTCTGCGCGTATGACGATTTAGTGAGGAATTGTCCTAATAACGTTTTGAAAATTCATCATGTTTTTATCAATAATTTCTTATGTCTAACATTTTTGGCTTCATTAAGCTTATGGTGATTTACGTCTATATTCTGCTTGTGTGTTCGCATAAGTTACATAGGTCTGCCTGTCTGTCTGTATGCCTGTCTGTCTGTATGCCTGCCTGTATGTATGTATGTATGTATATATTTATGTATGTATGTATGTATGTATGTATGTGTTTGTGTGTGTGTATGTATGCCTTTATCTCTTCTATACTCTCTGCCTATTTGTACGTGTTTATATCTTACATGAGAATCTGTGTCAGGTTGGAATGTCTGTATGTATAAAAATTCAATTTCATTTTGGATTAACGTAATGCGAGTCATGAAATTCTGCTCACCGAATTCTTTATCATATCCATTTCGTGTTGGTAAATCTTTACGTTGGTAAAGCTAGCAGTAGCGATTATGCAAAAACATATTTCCCATTACTCCCCAGCACTAAATGGTGCTCGACTTGAAGAAATGCATGAAAGAAAAAACACAAAATGAAAATTAAGCTTGCTCTCTACGGTAAATACGTAAGCCTGCACAATATCATTTCAGCCTAAGAAATGGTATCGCGTTAAGAGACACCCACTTCCGGACATATCTATCGCTAATCGCTAATCTATCGCTAATCTGCTAAAACTAACAAAAGTGACTTTTATTGTAAATGAGCAAAATGTGTCTGTCACTTGCATTGGCATCAGTACAACACCACATCATGTTAGACTGAATATCTCACAGCAAGATGAATATTTCTTGACCCGATTTTGGCTGTATGTAGGGAATGCTGGATCCATCTAAGAGTACCTACAACCCAGATTTGAATGGTTTGTCGGGCACATACTGGCACATACACACACACACACACACTCCCCCCCCCCCCCCGCCTCTCTTTCTTTCTCTCTCTCTCTCTCTCTCCCTCTTACCCACTCTCCCTTTACTCCCTCCCTTCGTTTCTCCTCTTCTCACCCGCTCTTGCTATATCTCCCACCCCCACATACACACCCCTGTATCCTCCCACCCCCCCCCCTCTCTTTCACTTCCCTCTAATCTTACCGTCCCTTTGTCTTTATTCCCATTCCCCCCCCCCTCTCTCTCTCTCTCTCTCTCTCTCTCTCTCTCTCTCTCTCTCTCACTTTCTCTTACTCTCTCTCTCTCTCTCTCTCTCTCTCTCTCTCTCTCTCTCTCTCTTTATCTCTCTCTTCCCCCCTCTCCCTCGTTATCTAGTCATCTGTCGCTCCTTTTCTGAAAGCAACCGTCCCGGAAAGCATGTAGGTCGGTCTGCTTTTCTTTCTATATGCCAGTGCAATGTCAATATTTGATACCGCAATTTGCTGAAACATACTCTTTTAAAGTTTGGATCTGTACGCCAAGTACGTGATGAGCATACAAGTATAAATTAAGTGCTTGAATTGCTTCATCATTGGCGTATCCGTTGTCTCTAATAGACACGCAAACTCATGTGGTATTGTTTATTTCTCCCGCATTTTGTTCAGTAAAAAAACATAGATGTTCGAAAAAAATAATGACAGATAGGCTGGGTGAGGGAAGGAGCAATGGCTGACGGAAATGGAGTGACAGAGGCGAAAGAGAAACGGAATGACAAAAGCGGCATAGAAAATGATGATGGAGAGAGATATATATATAGATATAGAGAGAGGGAGAGAGAGAGGGGGGGGGGGAGAGAGAACTGAGAGAGAGGGGAAGAGATGGAGAGAGAGAAACGAAGAGAGAGAGAGGGGGGGGGGGGTATATAGAGAGAGATAGAGAGAGAGGAGAAAGAGAGGGAGAGAGAGGGGTAGAGAGAGAGAGAGAGGGAGAGAGAGAGAGAGACGTACACATACAGAGATATACAAAAATAGAGAGGATGAGAAATGGAGAGACGGGGGAAAAATAATTCGATGGCTCGTTATCCCGAAGGTATGATTCTCCGAAAATCAGAACATTATTGCTAGATCGTATTTTCTCACTTTGCCCGTTGTGCACCATTAACCCTAATCAGGTCGGGGGAGGGGATATTGTACCCCCCCCCCCCCCCCCAACCCTTCTCAATATTTCCAACAACCATTCTGAAAGGCAAAGAGATATAACTGTGAGATTTCACGACTTTTTCTCTTTGCAGTCTCGCGCAACTCAAGAGACCAAAATCGTGATGACCAGATATACTATCGCGACGCCGCATTATTTTCGCCAGAGGATGTCATCCCCTATTCGGCTCATTTTTGTGTTATTCTGAGTACAATCCCGAATGGAACGTGTCTTCTTTCATATGATTCACAAATCCAAATTATTGTTCATTTTAATACTTTAAATTATTCGATTTTGGTAGTTGCATGGCTATAGAATGGTGTGTTATGAGTTCCAATAAAAAAAATAATAATAAATAAACGTTAAAAAAGAAATACATAAAAAAAATCATGAAACAGAGGAGAACATATTGGGAAAACCAAAACATGTCGTCTTAGTTTGTTTAGGTTACCAACTCATTGATTAAATCATAACGAAGTTGCACGTCTAAATTGATGACTTTTCAACAAATATAGGGGGGAATGAATTGTGTACATACATTGCATGGTTGTAAAATACTAAATAGATTTTGATTACAATCCAAAACTTACTTATGCAGACTTAGATATAACGCCACAAGTGACGTATGTGCCGAATTGTGAGGTCGGGCGCGCGATCATAACCCCCCCCCCCCCCACCCCTATTAATAATACCACGGCCTGATTAGGATCAGTTGATTTGGCATGTCATATTCGGATTGAGGGGACCTTTTCATTTTCTGATTAATGAACCTTCCTGATTAGCGAACCTTCGGAATAACGAGCTGTTGGAAGAGCGGGCCTTTATAATAATCAATCGTCAGATAAATGCACCAAAATATTCATATAAGCGACCCCTGATTCATTTTCGGTTTAACGAGCACCCAGCTACATGATAAATGTGTTTGAAATAACGAGCCTTTCGAATAAGACGCATCACCCTATCCTGGAAATCTCGCATATGGGGCAGTCTCATTATTATTTACGATTATAAAGAACTTAATTCCTCGAGAAATAGAAGGATAAAACTCTAGGCAGTGGGAAACGAGTGATGTGGTACTACGGACCCTTCGTGGTTCAATAATGCTTGAAGGATGTTTGACAAACAAGCATATGGCTCCCCAGAAATACTACGGAAAATTAAGAGAATGGAATAAAGATAATAGAATTCTTCAATTAATTAGTTCAAGATGACAGAATAGAACCTATCATGTATTGATATAATCCTTTTATCTTATTTCCCATACCGTATGAATAAATAATGCCCCCATCGTATTGTAATGATTGTTTTGGAAACAACAAGTTTTCAGCTTTTATAACAATGATCATATTCTGGAGAATTCCAATTCTGCATTACAGAACGGACACGCGTCATTCGTGGCGTACCAATAGCGTAAAGCAAGTGAAGTTGCTTTTCCTTCGGCGTCTTTCAAACTTATACCCCAAAATCCTTCGGAAAGGTCTCATAACACTGTAGTGATCTTATCTCCGAACGTCACTTCCGTTGCGTATCATCATCAGCATCATTGATCCCCCCTGCGTCAGTTTCCACAGCTTCGTTAAATATTTCTAGACCCGATCTATACTCACCAGCTGGTCAAACGGACGTAGTATTGTCCGGTTTATGTTCATCACCCCGGGTGATACTGCTCAAGTCAACATGCTATCCATAACAGGTCTGATGCTTCCGTGAGCAGGTAATCGACGCTTAAAAACGGCAAAGCTCTCCTTGATATAAAATCATAGAGAAGACAAAAATTCATGGTAATTGAGGCAAAATCAAAATGAAAAACGGTTTCCGCAGGTTTCAAGTTTGGTCAATGCCGCTGTTATGCCCTGAGGGGGTGGGGGGGGGGGGGGAACTTCTTTTTTTTTTATGCGAATGCACGTCAACCCCCTTCCCTGTCTTCTCCCCACTATCTCCGTGTTGTTGTTTTTTCAGTCACTTTCATTCATTCTTCTGTTTCTTCTTTTTCCACCCCCTCTCTTTCTCTCCCTCTCCCTCCCCCCTCCCCCCCCCCCTCTCTCTCTCCCTCTCTCTCTCTCTCTCTCTGTCTCTCTCTCTCTTTATCTCCCTCTCTTCTCTGTCTCTCGCTCTCTCTCTTTCATAAACATATATAAACGAATGAAATATCCCACTGTGAAAAACAAAACTGTAACAAATACTATTTTCTCCTAAAATCGATCCCGGTTCTCTGACAATATAGCAAACAGAAAATATTAATCGATTTTGATATTCACTAACATGTTTTTCTCCGGCGTGGGTATTAATTTGTAATTTTCATGGCTTTCTCAAGTTCAAGTATTCGTACTTATTATGTTTATATAAATAGAATGATATGTTTTTCTTTTTTATGTTTTCGATCCTCTCCGCACTCCATTATAATACCCTCCTCCTTTTTATCTGCCACGCATGATTAGAGAGAATCCGCCTTAAGCCTGGGAAATCAGATATTGCCTGGACATGTCGAGAACATATCCATCCGGCGTCACTTGTCAATCGTACACTGCGTCTTCATTAGCCGAGTGCATCAACCAAAAATAACCCACATACATGGCGTATAGGTGTCCTCACCAATAGCAGTGCCGCTGATGTCGTCATAGTAAAACAGGTCACGTGTCATGCGTAGGCACGTAAACTGCTTTTCGAAATTATCGCTCTAGGTTTTGAAAAACAAACATTTTGACAGTTTTGAAAAATGATAAGGAATAAATCACAACTCGAATCAAGCTGAACTTGATACATCAAAAATAGGACTAGGTGTTGAAAAACACATTTTGACAGTTTTGAAAAATAATAAGAAATAAATTACCACTCGAATCAAGTTGAAATTAGACTTCAAAAAGTCAAATGATGACAAAGTATTATTCGAAGCAGGTTTTGTTACATTTCATCAATTGTTTTTCTTGCAATAATCCTTGGAATTTTTAATGAGATTCTCACTTTTCAACATATTTTAACATAGGAATATGTGTGTATCAGATGATTAGAATTCAGAACACGACAATGACCATTGTGTATCACACCTGTCAGTCCGCTGAGTAACTGCCATCACAGTGTCGTTAATAATACATGATGCTTCTGGCAGAAAAGAAGTTGTGGGATGACATGTGTGAAGCGCAATGGCCATTGTTGGGATACGAATTACTTATCTGATACACAAATATTTTAGGTCCGTATTTGTCCAACGTTCACAGAATATTTTTTCACAGAAAAAATGGCACAAAAGCTGCTGTAAAAAAAATTAACATCCCTTGGCCAGTTGGCTTTAGGATGTGTCAATTTTAGCTTCATTTGTGTTGTGACTATTTTTTTTTCCTTCAAAAGTGTCGAAAGTTTATTTTAGCACCTTGTTTATAAGGCATGTTCACAATCAACGCAGCTCAAACTATCAAAACTAATTGACTCTGTGTGGGGCTCGAACCCACCAACTCAAATGCCAGACGCTCTATAGATAAAGCCAAAACGCCATTCAAACTGTCTATATTATCATGGTTACAGTGAGATCACATAACCGATACAGAAGGCGCTTTAAAAAAAGGAAGTTAAATGCCAACGATAACCACCGGGGAAAATGTATGTGTGTGTGGGTGTTAGGGGGGGGGGGGGTGGATGTGGGGTGGGGTGGGGTGGGGATGGGGTGGTGAGAAGGATCCTTGAAAATTAGAGAAATTATACTCATCATTATTGCCTTATTATCATGATATTACTATTTATGGTAAGGATAGACAATACCCGCGCACGTATTGCTTTACGGTGTAAAACGGTCTGATATGCATGCTCTTAAACCACAACGTGCCTTGTGTGGAGTGTTTCACAATAGACCAGTTCGTAATTACACCATGGTCGGAAAATCCACTGAATATTATTATTATTATTATTATTATTATTATTACTTTATTTCGCAAACATGTGCATAAAAAACATACAAAGATATACATATACATACACAAATTCAATATATTATACACAAAGACAAAACAAACCATAAAAATGCCTTGCCACTTCCACTACCCCACTCCCCCCAATCCAAAAATTAATAAATAAATTAATAAATTAATAAATACTACTAGATTGCTGACTGGGATTGTTTCATGAAGCTGTGTTGGATGATGGATGTAGGGACATTTTTACAGTGTGCCCGGAACAAAAATATAAGCAGATGCACATGCTGGAATGTTCTATCACAAATTGCACAAAAGTGAAAAAATTAGTCAAGTTTGTAAGTAATAAAGATATCTTACTTTTCTTGTTTGTTTATGTCCGATTTTTTAATCATTCCTTATTACTTTTTATCCAGAGTGCAGGTACTTTTTTAGTGTTTCCCTTAACCTCCATGAAATTTGCTTTAAAAATGGTACAAAACAAAAGCTTCTTGAGACAAAATGGGCAATTGAATATATTTCTTTCCAAGTTAATAACCACTAAATGTCGGTGCTAAGCATGGAACATCAAAGCATTGTCATGGCTGTGGATGCATTTGACAGTCTTTAAAACGCTTTAGTATTCATGCAGATGTTTGAATGTATTTTGCTTGAGTTCCTTCTTCTTCTTAACATTTCCCTGGTTAACCACTGACAACCCTCAGCAGCATTCTGAAACTTAATACTCGTTTGGATCATCGAGGTAAAAATCTACGGCAACCCAAGACGGTGTTGGTTATTAAGATGCCCATTAAGATGCCCATTTTCAGGTGTTTAAGGAAATGGTCAAACTACACTTTTTTTATGAACATGACGAGCATTTTCCTTCCAAGAACTTGAAAGTTGATATGGAAAAGTCATGGAAGTGGTAAAAAAAAAATGGGAACCATCTTTACCGTGGTTACGGCAGATCACGCGAAGGACATGGTTGACCCACCTCTAGATCATACTATCGTCATCACCACTGTTTTAGAAAGCCTCAGATTAAACGAGAATGGCCGGGACCCGTGTTCACTGATAAATTACATTGATTGGCCGTGATGGTCGGCCCCGGCAATACCACTTGGCCGACTTCACAATATAGTTCAATTGTATTTAATTATATATGATATTTAGAACGAGAAGCACATTCCCCATACAGGTAGTGTTCCATGTGACTTACTTGGAACAATTTACAAATGAAAAAATGACATATTAACCCCTCAAAAAAGTCTTGCAACTCAAGTTTGAGGGGTAATTTACCTTCATTTATTCATTCATTTATTTGTACATTCATTAAAACGTGATATATAGACCATCATGCCGACGTTGGACATGTCGGATAAATAAGTATTTCTACGACACATCTTTGTCACTGCATCCCAATATCAAACAAAACCAACCAAATATTAATGTAGTCAGATCGATATTCCTGTATCAAAATATTGACCAGGGCCCCGTGCTATAAATAGATGTGATTGGTCTGAATCAATCGTAAGTCCAAACTGCTATTTCATTTTTTCCCCAAAATGTACTGAATTACTACCATTGATATCGATCGCAAGTCAAGTGGCGATCAATCGCAACTCTTATAAAAAAGGGCCCAGTAAAATGGTAATAACATCAGTTACGGAGTAGGTTCATTTACCAAATGGAAAAGTTTCTATGAAGGGAGCTCCCCCCACCCCTCTCTCTCTCTCTCTCTCTCTCTCTCTCTCTCTCTCTCTCTCTCTCTCTCTCTCTCTCTTTCTCTCTCTCTCTCTCTCTCTCTCTCTCTCCCGATCATTATCTCTTTCATTATGTGTTCGTTTCTTTCTCTACCCATTTTGTCTCCATACTACTTCCTCTTCCCTTAGTCTATCACATCAACACATGACGATTAGCCCCTTAACCTTTACATTGCCAAGGCCTTGACAAATCCATTGGCTTACTGCGTATCTTCATGGTAATGGTAATGAGAGAGTTAAAGACATGCATGACGTCCGTTAAATCAACTGTGGCACGCCGTAAAAAAAAAAACACGCCATCGTGATATTGACAAAACAATTAAGCGCGCGCGAACGAGCGGCGACTCGATTCGATTCTGACAATCGCCGATTGTTTATTTGTACAGAGGGAGACAAAAATGACGCCCACAAGAATGAATGATTTATGGCACCCTTAAGAATGAGTTGGCGTTAAAAGCATATACGTAATAACACTCGGGGAGCTACTCAGCCGCGTCTTGACTTTCTGATCTTGTTGGGTGGAGGGTCTGATGAAGACGGGGTGCACGTGACAGGGTGCAGAGTGAGAGAAGAAGGAGTGTGGTGATCAAGAAGATGAATAGAGGTCAGCGTGGATTGCAGTATCAGTCTTCCTTATGTGATGAGGATGAGGAAGGGAGAGGGACGGTGGAGGAGGGGGGAGGTTAGGGGGTCATTTCCGATCTGCGAGTGATGACCACGTGTTGATTGTCTCTTTGCTATATTCTCGCTTTCCTTTTCTTCACGCTTTTTCTTCTACATAACTTTTTCTTTCATGTTTTCAATATTTTCCTACATTATCTCTCGTTCAAATCATCCGTCTTTGTATACTTCTTTCTTCTTGTTGTTCGTTTGACTTTTCTTTCTGTCGTTCTTGTAATTCTTCTACTTGTAATTCTTCCCTCTCTTCAGTCTTATACATGTCCCATCCTGCGCTCCTTTCACCTTTGATGCGCCAGCAGTACACATTGTGGAATATCAGATAATCACGCTTAAGCATTTCTGTGCCATCGTTGCATTTTCCCTACCCCACCAATTACTCATAATTGTATAGACACAGCAACTGTGATGTAACTTCTTTCTGACACATAACGAGTTCAAATACATATGGGTAGAGAACACAATCCACGCAGTGTTTACACGTTCTCACTCATAATTATTGCAGAGCGCAGACTTACCCGGGAGAATACACTGCCAGAGGCATGATAAGCTTCTGGGGTCTTTTAGGCCTCCGAAGACGACAAAAGCCGATCAGTCGTGCGATTGAAGGACCCGGCCATGGGATTTGTGCAAGAAAGTGACGTCAAATTCCCAGTCGCAGGCCCTTATGGTTGCAAAATCGTGGCAAAATTCTGTGTCTTTGGTGGCCGACAATAATAATGCCTATTCAATTGGAGCGGGGAGAGGGGAGAGGGGAGGGGGCACTAGGCTAGGCCAGATCTACATTAGATACGAACGCAATGATCATGATGATGACCGGAAAACGTCATGTCTCTCTGTTATACATATACATAAATAATGTATGCCTTTGTTTCTTTCCACCCTACTCTCTCTCTCTCTCTCTCTCTCTCTCTCTCTCTCTCTCTCTCTCTCTCTTCTCTCTCTCTCTCTCTCTGTCTATCTCTCTTCCTTTTTTCTCTCCTTTTCTGTCTGTCCGTCTCTCTCTGTCTCTGTCTCTCTCCCTGTCTCTCTCTGTCGGGGGATTTATAAAGTAATCGGACATTTCCAACGTTTTCATCCCAGTCAACCAGACGTTGAAAAGAAAAATCCTTCGCCCTTTGTACACATTGTTCATCTTCTGAGAACTTAAGCCTAACATTATAATTGGAAGAAGGTGTTTGGAGGACAGTCATCGTGTAATGGAGTTATCGTGTCTTAGTAATTATTTCCCTGCCGCCCGGCATAATATGCTATATTATACAAAAAACAACAACACATTTCCGTGTTTTATGTATAAAGCTAACACTCCTGGAGGATGTTTAACCAAGCTGTACGTAAGCTTAAAACGACTTTACGCATGACTGGTTACCTGTTCTTGTGCTCAATCAGATTCTCAATGAGTTTGATTCCCATCAGCTATAGTTACAATTGATATTTGTAATGTAAATTAAAATTCGTGTTTCTAACAAGCATCGCAATATGAAGTTCATGATTTGTCAAATTTGAATAGGATTGTTAGGAAGAAATTGGGGTATCTCATTTAGCACAAGAACAGGTCAGCAGTCGTGAGTAATGTCGTTCTTAGCATACGAACAGCTTGGTGAAACATCCCCCTAATCAATTATCATTCTGAGAGATAGGGTATACTCTTGGCGTACTATTATGTTTTGTTTAAAAGGATACTTTACCCTGAAATTTGTTAAAAGAATATTGATTTTGTGACGCCACGTGCGAGGTCACAGTGCTTTCCCATAATTTTGTTGTGTGCTGTATAATTCCATATCTGCATTATAATGGGTACAAACGTGGTCCACTATCTACGTTATAGCATTTCCATTTTACTCTGTGAGTGGTACAATTGGCCCGAGGTCACTCGTACAGTAATAATCTGCTCATGCGCGCATTGCAACTATGAACTCGCTTATTGTCGTCACGTCAATTCCTATCAATGTGTTCGTGTGAGGTCATTGTTAATATGTTACTCCGCTTATAAGATTAATCAATTACTGGGTACTTTATCAATTAAATATGTGTTTTGCTTGTTCATTCACACCGATTATAGTTAATTTCTCGAGTGCGGCTATTTATGTCGAGACCGTGGGCCGAAGTGAAATTTGTTAGTCAGACATGTTTTGGTACAGTATTCACGACAACAAGTACATACTATTTGATTATAAAAGATGGAATAGGCCTATCTTTCCTCTTTTTTTATAGTTTTTTTTCGAGTTAGTGATTCAATTCCTTTGCATTATCAGATGGATAACAATGCAGTGCGTAGGCACTATTGTTGTACGCATTGCCGTACACGCACATTTCATTGTTGTAAGCTTTTTAACGGGTTACAAAATTAGAAAAATAAGTTCCCACTAATCCATGTAAAATTATCCACTAAAAACGAATTTCACATTTGTTTGCCGCAAAAAAGTCTAATTTTGACGAAAATTTGAAAAAAAAAACCGCACACCTCCAGTGACGTCAGAGAATTAAAAATGTCATAGATATAACGGAAGTCAACAATAGTCCATTTTCGGAATGTAGTCACAACTTCCCCCCTAACTGCGTAGTAAACGCGTTATTGCATTCACCCGTATCTTGTCATTCAGATTCAATGGATGTAATGCAATTTGAATCTATTAGTTGTGGCTATTCGGACAAACCTCGGACAAGCTTTGGGGTTCCCATTGGTAACCTACCGTTTCAACGGCGTGAATAAAATATTTTATTCACGCCGTTGGCATTTATGGCATTTTGACTTCTCTGACGTCATTAGGCGTGTTTTTTTCTCGTCAAATTATCGTCAAAATGAGACTTTATTGCGAAAAACGAATGTGAAATTCGTTTTGAGTGGATAATTTTACATAGATTAGTGGAAACTTAAAAAAAAAATAGTAACCCTTTAAAGGTAGGCCTATTGTTTACGTTTTGATGCCGTTTCTCTCATTATTGAAACAACGGGATATGTTCTTTTATGAGAGTGATTAGTTTGACATTCCTTTTGTCATGTTGTTGCGAGTGTAGCTGATAAATTTAGATGACGCATGAAGACAAACGATAATGAAGAAAAAGTATGATTTATACATGTACTACTATAATGAAACAAACTGTTATTATACATTTCATGACCCACAGTTCAAAGAACCATGGGAAGCTTGCTCTACGTGTGTCCGATGCACCTTCTACTCCTCCTCCTCCTCCTCTTCCTGCGGATAGGCATCAACGGTTGCCATGGGAACGCCCAATCTAGTCCCAATGGCCAGATGTTGGTGCCGCCATCAGCACAGCACCATAGCGATACCGATCCCCCGATGTTTAACTTCCAGTCCACAGACGCCGATAGCGTTCGGTCCGGTGATGACGTGGATTACCTGCGATTAGGAATGGACAACCCCCTACCCATCCAAGGCGTCCGTGCGCTTCTCCGACAAATGGTGTTGAACGGTGCGGTCTCGCGGATAGAGCGCCTCTTCAGGATCATGGCAACCGCGCGTGGCGTCGACCCGATAGATATCGATATCGTGTTGTCTGAGCACCCGGAAGAAAATGCGTACACTTCCGCTGCCGGTACGGCCTTTAGGCAGCACGGTGGATCGCATCATCATCAACAGCAGCTACAGGATACGAACACCGACGGAGGTGAAGAGGCAGCCATGTCAGCCGAGGGGACCGGTGGTGAAGAAGAAGGGAACGTCTTTACGGAGATGAAGAGGGAGGGAGCCCCGCTGAGGAAACGAGAGCTAAACGCAATTGAGAGGGCCGTGATTCGACAAGAAATCCTCCGCAGATTGGGGGAAAACAGCGCTCCGAGCGAGATACCACTGGGGCTTCGCTTTCGGAGAGTCGTCACTGACCCCGCGACTCCTGCCTCGTCCGAAGACCTTCTCTCCGCCGGGTCTACGCGCGTGCAGGACGCGAAGGCTCGGAGATATCTCATGCATCTCATGCAGCCTACGCTAGTTGATTCACAACAATGACGTCACGTCTTGCTATTTCGTATCTAGGCCTACTGACCACGTGATTATGGTTGGCGAACCGGGAACAAGACCTATACGCGTTGAACACATGCAGAGAGCAACATTGATTGTTTTATGTCGTAGTGTTGAAGATGTTAACAGGCCTGTTGGTGGGTTTAACCAACATGAGGCAATCTTTCCGGGTGTTTATGAAAATGTGCATAAAGCCAAACCCTTAAAGGACAACACCTGGTCAAAACACGTGATTGCCGCCCCCTACTAAAACAGACAAAATCACAAAGTCACAAAGTACATGAAGTTATACATAGAACAGAAAAAAAATAAAGAAAAGTGTGGATAAGTTAGAGTAAGTTTTGCAACTAACTAAAGGTTTCTTTCAAATTTTCATAGACAGAGTATCTGCAGTCTCGACGTTTCGGGCAGTGTGCTCTGTCCGTCATTCGGAGATTAACTGTTTTTCTCTGTGTAACAACTTTGTGACTAGTTCACAACTCTCATCCCTATCCTCATCTTATACTTCCATTTCATAACATTTATTTTCGGTTTGAAACACCAAAATTAAAGCTAAATATCGTCATATGTAAGTGCTATAAAAATACAAGAAGTATCATTCCTCCTCATTTTCTTTCTTATCATTTCTTCAACCCATAGGTGGGTCAATTATCCAAAAGAATACAACCACATGGTGTTACCGAAAGTTTTCTAACTAGTGTTTATTAGTACAATGTACACTCTCACCAAGAAACCATTTAAAGAACATTGAGTACACTATTATTATGGTCATTTCCTGTCATAAATATCAAATAATGAATGTAGCTTGTATTCATAAATATTACTTTTGTTACAACATGTTTACCTCAAATTCCATTTTCTCATATTTTTGTAAGATATTGGTTAATCATAAAGTTGTATTAGCACATACAATAACAAATGTAATGTTGTTTAATAATTACGGAAGCCGACATCACAATGGATATGACGACACCACTTCGGTACTCTATTCGAATGGATATTTCAAGGACACGACTTCACGCGTTCAAACTTTAATTTATCGTAGTGTATTGTGGGAATATCTGGTTCTAGGTTCTTTCCCAGTAGAGCATGTCAGATTGCTTTGTTCATATCACGCGAGGTTTAGGTTGCGGACAGTGCCCTTCGCAACCAGGTGCACAGAATGAAAAATGTACCCTTTTCTTGCATTATATTGTGTAGAAAATATCTATTTAAATCCTTAGGGAGTTGATTTATGATGATTATATTGACCGTCGACGTAGAATTTCGCATGAAATTCATGGAAACTCCTTGAAATGTACACAAGAGGAACATTTTAATTTCAAAGTAGTTCCAACTCGTGACGTACTTCATTGAGGACACCACGGAAGTGTAAGACACCCTTAATTTGAATGTGATACGTAGAGTGTTTGCACGTCATGTCTTCGTTCACATGGTTACGAAGAAAACAAGGAAGCCCCCCCCCCCCCCCCCCCAACCGCCCCACCATCGTTTCAGTGACCTAGGCTGCGACACGTTTCAACTGAGTGAATTGTATTGAGACAGCATAAATATTAAACGAGGCCCGCTTTCCCCCTCGGGTATAACATGTAGTTGAGAAGTGTGCGTTTGTGGAAGTACCAATTTAGCAATACCATTAGGGTTTCGTTTATAAGTCAGAATGTGAGCACGGTGTGAGAAAAAGGTGGGCGAGGCGGAGTTGGGAAGGGGGGCGGTGGGAGGGGGAGGGGATCGCGAAACGAAAGTCATTCAACTACTAGGACTGTCCCTCTTTAATGTGGTCACTCTTGGATGAATGTTATGAATCTAGGAACATAAACTATAACCTAATCACGATTCACCCATTTAACACAGCACATTCCCACCATCGTCATTACGTGTGGCAATATAATGATTACCTTATTCGTTCATATCACTTTGGTTCATGTGTTGTTGTTGTGTGATTTGTAATTTCTGAATCAATCCGGACCTAACGAGTACAATCATGTTCCTGGACTGTTCCTCAGGTTTCTCTTCCACCAACGAGCATTTGTTAAGCACGCGGCAAATCTATTTGATGGTAATAATGTGTATACAAACTACTGAACCAAATTTCCGTTATTACGTTTTTCCAAAGATATAATGCACTTTGAGAACTCTCAAATTCAAGATATAAATCGTGCAAATACACTTACACGGAAACATGCTGTCAAAGCCTACTGTGAAATCATGAGTATAAAAACATTACATTTCATTAACGGAAATACATGTAGTAGATGTAGCTGGAAGGTGCAACGTTCGATATGCTCAGTGTTCGTGCAGATGTTCTTCTGCTGCAATTATATTTTTTGCGTTTTTTACGTTCTTAGTGATGATGAGAATGACAACGACGACGGTGTTGGTTATGATGACACAGGGGCGGTGGTGGTGGTTATTGATATCATGGTGATAATGATGACGACGACTATGGTGATGATGATGATGATGATGATGATGATGATGATGAAGATCATGATGATGATAATGAAGATGATGATGATGATGATAATAATGATGATGATGATGATGGTGATGATGATGATGATGATGATGATGAAGATGATGATGATGATAATGAAGAAGATGATGATGATGATAATGATGATGATGATGATGATGATGATGATGATGATAATGATGATGGTAATGATAATGAAGGTGGGGCGGCGGCGGTGGTGGTGGTGGTACTTGACAACAATTACGATTGTGTTGGTGACACTAGTATGTATATGATGTGATTGCTGATGCGGATGACGATACTAATGATTGTCATGGCAGCGATGATGATGACCGTGATGATTGTGATAACAATGGGGAGGAGGATGATGGTTGGGATGGTAATGATAATGGCACCGTGTTACTGATTAAGAACAGTGCACCGATGGTGGTTCATTATCATGCATATCAGGGAGAAGTGGAAGAGTGGTATTGGCGACATGATATATCAGAAAATATCAAGCGAGGAAACACGTTCAAACGTTTAAATACAATAAATCACTCGAACGACATGAAGTATAATAATCTGTATTCATTAATTGAAGCCCCATATCCACTTCTCTCCCCTTTTCTCCTCCTCTTCGTCCCCTCTCTTGTGCTGTCTCCCTCTTTCATACAATTCTCTCATGTTCTCTCCTCCACCTTCCCCACCCCCCCCCCCTCTCTCCTTTTCCTCTCTCTCTCTACTCTCCCTCTCTCTCTCTCCCTCTCTCTTCCTCTCTCTCTCCTTCTCTCTCCCTCCCCCCCCCTCTCTCTCTCTCTCTCTCTCTCTCACTCTCTCTGTCCCCCTCTCTCTCTCTTTCTCTCTCCCTCCCTCCTATATATACATACATATCCCTCATCAAAACACGTCTTTCAAAAATAATACGCCCCAAAATCGTATCAATATTAACCGTACACATTACATTCATGGTATCGTCATACCAAATATCGGCATTTATTAAAATCGTATGCTTATTGTCCTTTTGACAAAATGAAACAGAAAAAAAAACATTTTTATAACATTTTACCTCTTAAATTTCTTTGTACAAGATGATTGCTGCATACTGTAAACATACATAACATGACATAACTCTGAGCTGTCCTGAATCAACGAGACAATACATCGACATTGTTTACTTTAATATTCGTTATATTTTCCTGCATCCTCTAGAAACAGAATATTTCATATCTATCGTATATCCGCGTCTCCGATGAAGACGCATGTACGACACACATTGGTTGCTTTATAAATATATAGCTTTATCTATAGCACATGATTTGTCATAGACTTCTCATAAATATCCTTTTGGTCACGAAATCAAAGGAGAAGATAAAAAGTGCTGTTCAGCAAAGCAAAATTCTGATCGTGCGTGAAATCCAATATCACTTACTTGTGGGAACAAAACATGTCATGTGAAAAAGGGAAAAATACGATTGACTACTCAGAATAATTAAAACATAGAAACATATATATGTCTAGATTGCACATAACTAAGTGTTCTCGTACAAATATGAAAGATAGTGTTTATAAACCTGTGTACAAAAGTGAGCATACAAAAATACGATCTTGCGATCACACATACCGTGACAGTGGAGTGCAAAAACGAAATGGTGTTTTTCAAACATGCTTACCCCTCCCCGTCCTCCCCCCCCCCCCCCCCCATCCCCACACCTCCCACCCCTAGAAAGATTTCATCAACGTGGAACATTAAAATAGCATTATGCGGGGATAAATATTGTTTCGTAATCAAGGGGGGGGGGAGAGATTCTGACTTCAAAACTTCTTCAGTTTTCGTATTCCATTTACGAGTACGAATAAAAACATATGTCGTTAGAAGGAAAAACAAACAACGTAACACTGTAATTTAATGATTTCAAACCTACTAGTAATCCGAAAGACACAACATGCTAAGTACCGGTAGCCAAAACATTTTCTAAATCAAGCACACATTGCATCTTTTTCTTTTCGATTCTGTTCCCAATTATCCTCCAAATATTAGTTCTGATTACATAGCAGACATGGAAAACCGCATGTATTCAACACCTAGTACAAGTGTAGGGAAAATAACGCTACATATAGTTAAAATTCAGTCTGTCAAATATACACCTGTGTCCTTTGCCATTTCTTTATTACTAGCGGATAATTGCTTCAGAAATAGATCAACCACAAGCCCTACCAATTACAGATATCATCAAATGAAGATTAGAATTATCTGTTTTTTTCTTTTTTGCTGGAGGCAGTTTATCCAATCTGTATTCAAATGCATGGAAAGAGATAATAAATACTATGAATGCATTTGAAATGAAACATGGGTGGGATTTCGTGTCAATTGTGAAAAAAAGAGGTCTCCGCCTATCTTCAGTTGAGGTCAAAAGTTTACATACACCCATGGAATTCAATGAAATTTGTTCGCTTGCCAAACATCCTAAAATTGACTACATCTTCAAAAATATAAATACTACCATGACGAATTTGGCATCAAATGAAAGAGCGTATTAAGCTCTTTCCGATGATTGGAATGCCGTTGGGATTAAATTATATTTCAGGTGAAATTTTATTTGAAGAAAAAAAAATAATATTCGTGCCAAATGTATATTTTTTGTTATTATATTTTCAAACATTTCATAGAAATCATAAATGTCAAATCTATGATTTATATATCGATATATCATATGTCACCACTTAACAAAAAATGTAATGTGAAATGTTTGTTTTGAGAAGAAACTAGCACAAATATGAAATGTTTTTGTCAAGTTTTTATTTTTAATTTGTCTAAAATATGCAGATTTTTGGGGAAAATATGACACCTAAATATTTTTCAGTTCCTTATGTACAAAGCAAATTGATGGAATGAGCATGACATACATTTGTTTGAAATCAAATTCGTCATGATAGCACAAATATCTCATAAGATACAGTCAATTTTATGATGTTTGGCAAGTGTCAACTTTTCTTTGAATTCCATGGGTGTATGTAAACTTCTGGCCTCAACTGTATGTGCATCGACCATATTCCTGTGGAAATGTCCATACAACTAATATTATGTACTACACTGTACAGCTTGAAATCAAGTACTGACTATTAAGCTACGGAGGGTTTTTAAAAGATGTTGATGTAGATTGTGATTCCACATGACGCATCATGAATCGAAGTTGTGATTATGCATTATTTTGTGCTTTCTAAAGTAAGTGATAGCCAACGTTTGTGTCAATAAACATAATATTTTAGTGAAGAAAACATTGGGAAATTGTATGAACTTGAAAATGTGAGTACAACCATCAAGACAATGTGGAAATGTGCTGCAGAACCGAAGAGCGAGAGTCATAGTTTATGATAGAATCAGCAGCATGTATGCGTGAGTCTCTGTCATGTGTTATAGAGCAATGAAGAGCTCATTGTAATACGCATGACGAATAGGTTGTGAATAGTGAACAATGCCAGCCCAAGCACCTCATGAATAATTATACACCTTAGATTGGGGATAAAGAGATTATGGAATTTAACAATGCGGCAGTGATTTTTTTTTTAGTTTTTTCAAGTTCATTATCAGTATGAAGCTATATTTAAGAGGTGATGACAAAAGTGATTGAATTTCCATTTAAATTGCCTGCGAATTTTTGCCCTGCATCCTAATCACATCCACAATGCCAGGTGATTAGGTTAAATCTGAACAAATCCTCAATTAAAGCGAAGCAAGGTTGTTGACAAGTTTGACATATGATGAGCAGGTTTATCTTGGTATCTCCAGGGATCTAAAAGCAGTTCAAAGCTTCAGGGTCTTTCAAGTGCCTGCCTACGACATACAGATGTGCCTACGACTGCCTTCCCACCAGATCGAGTTATCTCACTGCAATGGGCCATGTGCATACAGGTAATGTATTCCGCGGATTTGAACCGCGGTATATTGTGCCCTGTTCAGCATGAAACATGATGCTTTTTAGGCTAAAGCATCACGTTTCATGCTGAACTGGACAAAATATACCACGGTTTACAACTGCAGCTCCTTCCCTTTCCCTTTCCCTATGCCAATTCCTTTGAGCTGTTGTGTACGGCGAGTGTGTAAGATGAAAAAAGCACACCTAAATAAGCTAGTAAATAGTACGGTACAAATAAGTAATGAATATCTAATATGGGAAAAGTAACTAACTTCAGCTCGGTGGGCCATTGGCCACCTGAAACTCTTGGATCAGTGGCCCGACTGGCCACAGAAAAATTGCTGGTCTGGGCAGTTTGGGCCACCTAAAAATCTATTTGTCCACCTGAATCTCATGCTAAAGGGGCCATGACGGCTACCTTAATGTCTAGCCCTGAGTAAGCTCCAGCCCGATGTGGCAAAATAGCTAGCTAGTTCTGATAGGGATAGCCTAGGCAGAGCACGAAATAGCTAGCTATATGGTGTCAAATATTTCCCAAGAAATCTTGGACTAGATGGCCAAATAGCGAGCTAGCTCGGAGCGTCTTCATTAGCATGTGATGCCAGCATGCATCAGCACACACTGGGGCATTGTTTTCATTTGTTTTCTATAATGCGAGAAGGGCGAGCTCACAACCCAAGCCATACGGTCGTGGCCTATTTCCACCTCACGCCCTATTTCCACCTCACGCTACGCATGCGCAAAACATCGGGGTAATGTATGCATCCCAAGCTCGAGCTTACGTATCCTGAGTTTTGAGGTAATGAAGACGCGATTGCAACATCAGTCTAGTTTCCCCGGATCAGCAAACTAGCTCGCTATTTCGTCTGATTATGTAGGTCCATGGTCTGATCGGGCTAATGAAGACACACCTACTGACTGCCATCACTGATTACTATCTCTGGCAGTCAGTTGGGAAAGTGATCTAAAGCTCCACTGCTCTGTTGGGCCAGTTCCTTTACACACTGCATAGACAAGACAAACATGTCACCAATCTGCTCTTTCAAATGGCAAGCCGCCACAGAAAAACCCTTCACTTCATTACATCAATAATGAACACAAATCAAGAATGAAACACGAGTGAACAATTCAACGAGGCAAGAAAAACAAGATGGAGGAATGTACAGACCTAGAGCTGGAAATAAGATTAACCCCCGAATGCTAGATTCTGAGTCTTCTAAAAGGTACACACAAATAGGAGCACATAGTCCCCGCATACAACTGGAAAATATAACTACTGGAAAATCAGTCCACATGAAGCTGGGTTCAGGGACTGTAACTTGAAAGGAAATCCCAAACACTGACTTGAGTATTGTAAAAAGAGATGCATTTTGAAGCACCATTTCAATCAAATTGCTGGTGATATGTCAGGTTTACCTTCAGACTGCTTAATAGAAAGTGATGTTTTTCTTAAAGCCATTACGCACATCGTTACTTACACTTATGAGGCCAGAGCCAATTCAGCATCACACTATCTCCTCTCTACATTAGGAAAGAGTAAGACCCATTGCCATATTGCAAACGAGATATAATTCAAAATAAGCATTCCAAAAATAATAATTCAAAGTAGACACCCTAAACACAATCTGCACCTCTTGATTTACTACTGTACTGTTTTAACCCTGTGGTACAGATTACTGAATCATACGGTAGAGTTATTTTGTTCTGACCACAGGTCCCATTCTGGGCCCTGTTGAATAAAACTTACCATTGATGGTAACTTTGCTCCCACTGGCAAATTCTATGGAAACCTTGAATTTGATTGGCTGTCGAGCAATGTTACCAAGGAAGTTACCATTAATGGTACGTTTCATGAAATGGGGCCCTGGTTTGATTTAAGGATTACAGAATTCGAACCAAATTTAGATCTATCATGACAGCAGAAGTACTGTGACATGATTAAGTCTTCTAAATCTTTACCATTCCTTTCCCTATCCTTTAAAGCAGGATATGAATCAAAATATGTAAAACTGGTCTATGAAGCAGAGAAACTTACACTTTACAACCCATGTTGGAGTTACATGGACTCTGCACCTTTCCCAATGCTGTCTTCTATATTGGCAAATACCAACAAGCTGTTCCATGAAGTGTCCAATTTTAGCTAGGGCAGGCACTGAAATATTACTGAGATGATTAATATATTTTACTGAACTTTGGCACAGATAACTGCCATTTGACAGATATTTAAGAACCTAGCCCTTAGAACCCAAATTTGGCAAAGAAAGTAATAAGAGTTAGTTCCGCAGAATGAACAAAACATAAATTTTTAACATTTTTCATGACAATTTGTTCAAGTTACAACTACCTTTCCACAGAATGCTAAGAAATTGAATCATGAAACACAATCTAAATTATTAAATTGATAATAAACCATAGGTAAAAATTTCACAATTTCTAAGTTGAAATTCAACCTGAAAAATGTTTCAGTATGACCCATCATATCTTCACTGATTTGAATAGAGATTATGGAAATGCAATTAAGTAGGTTTTGCCCTTGCATACTGAACATGATATAGGCTCATACCATGCATTAAAAAGTCACTTCCATTGACTATATGCATAGAAGAGAAATTGAATTGATATGATCATACATGCAATAATGTTTACAACTTTTCATTGCATAACTGAACTGGCGTTGGCAGTATCAGGCCATAATCAATCCTCCATTAGGCCCAGACATCATAAGAATAGCATATCAACATGACATTCTTCTTTCACTGAAGGTAGAACAAAATCTTCAAAAATGGTTCGATTTGCAGACAAATTATGAAGATCAGAGTAGCAGATTGCTGAGAAATTTGGAAAATTTGTAGAATTTACAATAATAATAATAATAACGTTCAATTCTTAGAGACGCATAATACCATTCAAATAGTCTCTATGCGTGTGAAATTAAAAATTGATTATGTGAGAATTTGAAAATAACTAATCAATAATGTTTGAACTTGCAACGAAAACTGAATCATTACTGCTGTATGGGCTCCTAGGTAGCTCTATCTGTCCCATGGGGTCATCTTACAGAGTCTCTGATCTCAATGGGTTCAATGAAACCCGGTGAAGCAACCATCTGTCTCAATAAATACCACATTTCTTGGCTCCATTGGGTGGTTTTCTAAATGGGTGTCATTGTATTCAAATAAACAAGAAACTGCTCCAGATATCGTTGGTGCAAGAGCAAACTTCAACGGAAATTATCAAGATTCTTAAATAATCATATTTGTTTCGGCCATTTAAGTTTCCATAACTTTACCCTAACTGCATTGTAACGCGTTATTACATTCACTTGTATCAAGTCACTCAGGTTCAATTGGTAGAACACACTCTGAATCCATTAGTTGTTGCTAGTCAGAAAAACCTTGGACAAGATTTGCAGTTACTATTAATAATGCATTGTTTAAACGATGTGAATAAAATTGTAATTCATGAGAATGGTATATTCTCACCAGCCTGCTTCTCTGATTTTCCTATCATCGAACCATTGATAAAGATTCCCTTCTCCTTTCCAAAGCATAATGCCCTTACACACAATTTTAACATTTTTTTTATTCACACTCCCAAAAGACATACTCTGTACTTTGATACTGAATGCCCTACTTTGCCACACACAATGTCAGCTTTGCTTGCTTTGAAAGGACCTTGAAAAGGTTCCAGCCATATTCCAGATTATGTTGTAATCACCACTTTTCTACACACAATGATGATCTTTATAAAGAGCATCAATTAAACATGTATTATTAGAGTCTTGTGACAGTGCTGTCACCTGACCCACTACAGTCATGTGATACAATGAAATCATGTGACACACTTAAGTCCTGTGCCACACTGGTGTCATGTGACTAGACGGTTTACTTGTTTGGATGAAAGCAGTTGCATATCCCCTTGGCAAAACGGTAGGAAAAAAAACGCACTCGCATCGCACTCGGTGTACATGTTATCCTTTTGGCTAGCAAGTACAAAACAAGGCAGACATCTATACAAACAAACACTCCTGCATTCAGAACATATCCCTCTCTGATACTAAAAATACAATGATCTGTTAGCACTTAAAAGAGTCAAAGCTATATTGTATTGCATAGTTAATAATTATAACGATGCTTGATTAGAAGCAGACAACAAATCTGTGATTCATACCCCTTATCCATGCTACTTCCTTTGATCGGAGAGACTTCAGCTGGCATATGAGTTATATCAAAGAGGGCAGAAAGATCAGAATTTTATCTATTCAAAGCTGAATTTCTCTATGGGATTGCATGATAGAATGGGAGTAATCTTTGCATGCAGCAAAATCACACCGAATGTGTAATTTTCACAATAATAACATCCAAAAACCTGTCTCACATTTTAAAGGAGACAAACATATTTCTAAATTTACAAATTCAGCATTTCTGAAGAGAGCTATTTCAGACCAAAAGACTAACATTGCAATAGATTAAAGAATAGGGATGAAAGTAGTACAACTATATGGTTTGCCCTCCTACGATATTTTGATGTGTTCATATAATATCTTTCATAGCAAACACACATACGCTAAACAAGGAATTGAGGGAATATACACTGAAAACTAGAGAATACCCTAATATGAACTTGTCTTTGTCAAGTTGATAAGAAAGGACGAACAATATCAATCTACAGCACTGTCTTTCCTTCAATTTGCATTCCATAATATATTGTATTGAAACACTTGTTGAAGATAATCTGTTATTATACATTGATACATTCTAGGCAGTATTTGGGGCACAAACACAACCAAAAATCCAAACCATGATTTGTATCATGTAACAGACTGTACATGAACAATGCTGATAGACATTGATATTTGAAATCTTTCACGACAGTATGTGTAAAGACTGTGAAAACTACTCTTTCAGTCCATGACCAAAACATATTTTTACAGAGCTTAGCTGTTAAAATATGGTAGAAACAATTAACTATTCACTTAATATTTTAAATATTAAAGTAAGGTTACATATTACCTCATGTTTATGGGTGGGAGATACAATACTTTTTCATGCCGCATGCATCACATGTAATTGGGTGCATAATCCATTCATACCCCACACTCCAATGCAGGTCGAGGTAGGACATCTATATAAACATGTTGAACACCTACATATAATCTTTAGGAGAAACATTTACTTTCATACAATATTGCAATAGTAGGCAGAGACCAAGTTTGAATTTCATGCTTGAAAAAGGGAAGTAATCCCTTTGCATGTCTTCAAAATATTGGGGAAATGGGAAAAGTTTACTGTTCTCAAAGAGTTTTTCAGATGGTCTCTTTCTCTCTCTCAACACACTTTCCTGACAGGACAAACTTAAGTTTTTGACACTGAGTCGTGAGTTGAGTTGTCGCATCCGAGGCAGCATAATTCCAACAAACGGAAGGGGAAAAATCCATTCACAAACAATGAACACAGAAAACACTTCTGTTGGTTCTATTAGAAAGTTTTTGGAGATGTTTACAGTTGTCCTATTTGCGAGGGCGGGTCATGCAGCCTTCCCCCTCATCGTTCTATCCCTCACATTCCAACGTCTGCACGCTAGCACAACAACCTGTGAGCGGCTACCGCTTCACAATGCCGCAAATATCGCAGACGTTACTGTGCAGGTCCTTGACTATTCTGTCCAGCGTGTCGTTGTGTGCGGAAGACCAGCGCGTTCTGAGCAGCTGCGTGTTGGACTCCAGGAGGTTGACCACCTCCAGGAAGGAGAATCGCAACCTGACAGGGACTGAGTCCATGTGCTCGGTGCAGAGCCTGAAGAAGTTGTCCAGCTCTGAGCAGAGTTCGATGCTGTACTTGTTGTACTCCCGCGTCTGGAGCAGCAGGTTGGACTGCGTGCAGAGCATCTCCGCCGTCTGCAGCAGGTGGTCTTTTGGAGTGCCGGCGCCACCGGCGTTATTGTCGTTTGCCAGATTGCCCCGCCGCTTCCCCGAGCCACCGCGTCTCTCCGTCCTGAGCTTGACGTTGGGGTTGGGCCTCGGAGCAATGTTGATCTCTGGTTTAGGGCTGCTGATGATTGGTTTGGGACCCTTAATGACGGGCTTGGCGCCCTTGATCTGCGGCTTTTGACTGTTCTGAACAGACCGCACGGGGGAGCTCTTTGGACTGGGGCTCGTCGGGGACTCCACGGGGCTGGCTAACCTCCCAGGCGGAGGTGCGGGCGGTGGCACAGACGGCCGAACGATATCTTTCCGCTTGTCGCGCCCCCTTCCCGTTGGTGACAGAGGCTCCCTAGAATTGTCCATGTCTGGTGACTCTGGCATGTCACCGTGTTCCAGAATAAACTTAGAGAACGGAAGGGACTTTGCTTTCCCTAGCG
This sequence comes from Arbacia lixula, assembly GCA_963669155.1. Taxonomy (NCBI): domain Eukaryota; kingdom Metazoa; phylum Echinodermata; class Echinoidea; order Arbacioida; family Arbaciidae; genus Arbacia; species Arbacia lixula. Next base: position 1,520,291 of record OZ022588.1, read on the forward strand.
GTTCTTTAGAATTGTCCTGTCCCTCCTCCTCTACCACCACATGATGGCTGGGCTTGACTGGCTTGGCAGGGAGCGGTTTGGGGACCGGCCTTTCTCCGGTGACGACCTCCCCATTGCCATGCCCGGGCTGAGGAGGAGGGGGGTTCTTGTTCTTACGATCTAGCGTTGGGCTAGAGGATGACCTGGGAATGGGGAATGGAGTGTTGACATCAATGATGTCCTCTAGACTTGGCTTCCGGTCTAGCTTTGGTAGCTCCTTGGCCGTCTTGGAGAACTTCTTCTTCCCTCCTGCTCCATCACCCCCTCCTCCCATGACCCCACTGCCTGGGGGTCTCAGAGCCAGACGGAAGGCGGCCGGGCCCGTCATGTCCCCGTGCCCCCCGTCGGACCCTGTAGGCGAAGTAGCCGGGAGCCCCGAATTCAGCTCATGCCCCACCAGGTCCCCTAGCGTCTTGACAGGAGGAGGGGCGCCGTTCTCCTTCCAGTGGCCCCCCTGGTGGTCCCGGGGGTGCAGCTTCAGGTCATCTTCTGCCGACGAGCTGTTCCTCCGGTCAAGCTTCTCCTTCTCCTGCTCTTTCTTGCGGCCGTCCTTTTTCCGCAGGTTCTTCATGAAGCCCGTCTTTTTCCGACTCACCTCGGGGGAGGCTGGCGGTGTGGTGGATTTCACTGCAAAGAAAGACAGGAGAAACTTCAACCATCAAACACATACAAACAATATACTGTGCTATGTCTCAACCTCATTAATAGCCTTTGTATATCAAATATCCAAACGATGTGTTTCAGGCATAATTTTGCACAGAGAGCACATAGTCAATGGAAATCATTATTAAAGTGGATGTTAATCCTCTCTTAATCCCCTCAAGATCACCAATCATGGGAGAGCTAGCATTACGAGGAAATTTGATCTCTTATCTCACCAGTCCATCTCCGTTTACTCTACACTTCAAGACTGGGTGAAATTGGATAATCAAATATCTATATATTTAGAGAAGGATGACATTCAAAGATAATCATGATAGAGCCAATCTCATTTGAGGTCAGCATCATTGTAAAAGGAATCCTTCCAAAATGATATTATCGTCGAAATTCAGACGTGTGATGACAGTAGAGTGATACTGCCATAATTATGTGCCCGTAATCTTCACCACAACTAGCCTTGAACAACAATAGCATATAAGCCCCGAATCTCTGCCACCTCGGCTGCCTCTGGTATAGTATATGCTAGCCAACGAACGTTGAGGGCGTAAACACTTTGTGTTATTGTCTTGTGTTAGCCCTCCACGCCACAGATCAAAGAAACAATGGCGGCCCCCATCTCACGGAGGTGTGCTAGTTTGAGCCGTCGCTTTCTCAGTAGCAGTATCTTTGAGTTGTCTCAAATACTACTCCTGATGCAATTATGCTGGTGATGTGATTGAAATCGTATCACCTGTACGCCAATTGTGTCATACTGGGTGCCTATCAAAGCCATCTATTTTGTTGTTGAATGTTGTCAGACAATCCAGACAGCAGTGCTGTGATCCCGTTGTGGTATTTCCCTTTTTTTTTTCTTTTTTTTTAAAATAGCATGCTCAAAGTCGGGGTGCGGCTCATATATGAGTACGTCTAATACGCCAGTTAGTACATTATATATTAACATCCACTTCAACACAAACACACACAGAATGAGAGAAATGTTTGTTCACCTGCATCGATGCACGGTGCCTCCTTGGGCCTGGGAGTTTCCTTGGTGTCGTTTGGTGTCTGCTGCCCTCGCCTGACGGAGCGTTTCTTGGCGGGCAGCGTGGGCGGGTCCTTTCCTCGTCTGTGGAGGGACTTCTCAACTTCCTCGCTGATGCTGCTGTTCTGGAACATGTTGTTCATGCGGTCGTGGATCTCCTGCAAGGCACCGTGGAAAGGCAAAACAAAATGAAAATTACACTGACATTTATTTCTACCTCATCCAATTTGTGTAGGGAAAAATATGCATAATAATACAAATTATGCATAGAATAATAGAAATTGACATATTTTCATATTATTATCAGAGCATTCATACATAAATTGACCTATAAAGGAAATATGAAGTTAAATTATACATATTTGACACATTTCATAGTAAAGCTGATATATTGAAACGCATGACGACCCCTCCAAAACCTATATTAAGTATAAAGATCAATATAATTCCACTCAAAGTCCGTTTCTAGTTCTATAATTGGGAGGGAAGTTCTCCTGCAGCCTTTTCTTTCATTTACCATCGTTTTCACAAAATGGCTAGCCTATTTTTAACCCCTTTGTCAATATGGCACTCAATGGAATTTGTGTGTATAGATGGTGCAATAATCCACCAGTGGCACGCTAGGGTTTAAAGGGAGAGTTCACCCTGAAATTAGGTTGGTTTCAATAAGAGCAGATACATGAAAGAATCATACTAGTGAAGTTTTGATGAAAAGCCATCAAAGGAGAAGAAAGTTACGATCTTTAAACTTTTGATTTTGTTTCCACAAAAATTCTTTTTTGGGGGACCTGCAAAATGGCTAGCCTGTATTCAAAGGGAATATCCTGTACTGGGCAGACAAGAAGCCTTCAAAAAGGTGATTGTGAGCAATCTTCTTGCCAATGGTCTTAAGTTCAATTACTCCAAATGTGGATCATCAAAGGGCAAATGACTTTCAGCAAGTTTCTAAAATGGATGATAAATGAATTTAAGACCATTGGCACGAAGACTGCTCATAATCACCCATTTGAAGGCTTTTTGTCTTCCCAGTCCAGTATATTCCCTTCCACCATTTGTGTACCAACCAGACTGCAGCCAGTGGACTCACCGTGAAGAGGGGCCTCTCGGTCGCCTTCCAGTCCCAGCAGTCCAGCATGAGCTTGTAGACGTCTGTAGGGCATCCCTCCGGCCTCTCCATACGGTAGCCCTGCTCCAGCTTGCCATACACATGCTGTAGCTCCACCCCGGGGTAGGGCGACCGCCCGTACGTCGCTATCTCCCACAACAGGATGCCAAACGCTGCATAGGTGAGGAAGGTGGGGGGGGGGGGGGGGTAGGGATAGTAGACATACAGTTACAGAGGAGCTCAACTCAAGCAATCTAGATTGCTAATTATGTTACTCATTGCGGATAAAATCGCTAGTGCTGATCGTTTGCCTCGCAATGCATGGTCAACAAGGAATCTAAAAAGATCGTCAGGTGCGATCCTCACTACAATTTTGTATCGCACCTGACGAAGTGTTGCAACAGCGCATGGGTGTCGCGAAATTCAGATTCCTTTTTGACCATACATTGCGAGATAATGATTATCAGTAGCAATATCTAGACTGTTTATTGCATGAATGCATAATGGTCTTGCTTAAATCTAGATCAGGCATGTCTTAGTTGAACTCCACTCTATATGCAATGTGCACTCAGAGTGGGATTTACAGCTTAGTGCCTTCATGGGGAGAGCTCTCTAAATCACAATGAAAGCAGCTTGACAGCCTCCTTATTGCTGTGAAACATGTTTATAAAAAAACACTCTAAGGATTCATGAAATGTGATCTTCTTGTCCAGGTTACATTAATACAGGCTTCAACAAGACACATTGTGCAAGAGATAGAAAACATGTGGTGTTTATAGACAGGTGATCTTTCTATAATAATATTCTCATATTGCGGGTCACAGCTATATCCTGTGAAACTTACTTGTCATTAACTATACATTGAAATTGGCTCAATATATTCATCTCTTGTGTTTGTGTAACTGATTTATCAGCTAGTATGAATCACAATTAAGTTTTGATTGAAGTGGTGAATTAAAAAAGACATCAGATTTGTTTGAGAACCATACAGGAAAAAACCTAGAGTTAGGACAAAATTTCTCCTCAGTGAGCATTTCGGGCTATCACCCGACGGAAGACACTTACCCCAGACATCAGACTTGTTAGAGAACTTGTAGTAGGCCAGGCTTTCAGGGGCGGTCCACTTGATGGGGAACTTGGCTCCAGCCTGAGCGGTGTAGATCTCACCCTGTACCATCCGAGCCAGACCAAAGTCAGCCACTTTGACCAGGTGGTGCTCCCCCAGTAGGCAGTTCCTTGCAGCTAGATCTCTGTGGGAAGGGCAAGAAATAGGGAACATGAGGGTCAGTTATTAAAGGGCATATACTGTACTGGGAAGACAAAAAGCCTTCACAAGGGTGATCGTGAGCATTCTTATTGTCAATGGTCTTAAATTCATGTATTGTCCACTTAATAAACTTGCTGAAAGTTATTTGCCCTTAAATGATCCACATTTAGAGTAATTAGTCAAAATTTGTGAAATTCTTAAAATGTTTGGGCCAAACATTTTGAGGATTAGTGATTTTTTGTCTTCCCAGGACAGTATATTCCCTTTAAAGACAAGGTGTTTCATTTGAAAATGTCATGAAACTTGGCATCGACCAGCAGTATACTCTAAGGATTACATGTATGAAAGCTAAACAAGTATTTTCAGGACAAGCGAAGAACTATCCATGTTTACAATTGAAACATGTTTCTTAGTAACCATAGTCTACATTCATATTCTGTACTGTAGTGTGCAGCTGCACGGTGCTCACATTCTACCCTACTCTGACAAAAGGAAGCAAGTGACAAACACTCAAATCTGGGATTTTGGTATTCTTAGATTGTACCCAGCATTCCCTACATAAGGCCGAAATCTGGACAAGAAATATTCACCTTGCTGCAAGATATTCAATCTAACATGATGTGGTGTTGCACTGATGCCAATGCAAGTGACAGACACATTTTGCTCATTTACAAGAAAAAGTCTCTTTTGTTAGTTGTTTCCTTTTGTCAGAGTAGGGCAGCATTGCATGCAGTGCTTGCATTACTGCAAGCAATTACTGACCTCTGTCAACTCTTTATAGTCTATAATAAGCGTTTCCAAACATGACTCAAAATGCTGATTCTACAAAAACTAAAACAAGTTGATGAACATACCGTCTTGTCAATGGATGCATTCATAAACTCTCTTCAGTTAAAATTAGCATTGGATATACATTATAAACATTATATAAGACTACATGTTTAGAAGCGCCGATTCTGAAATTAGATAGTTGATAAGCGCACCACATGATAAGAAACTCACCTATGTATAAAGCTATTCTTCTCCAAGTAGCTCATACCAAAAGCAACCTGCGTCGCCATATAAAGTAGCGTGACGGCTGGCAGTGACGTCTCATCATTATCCCTTAGGTATTCCAATAGGTTGCCGTATGGCATGAACTCTGTCACAATGTAGAATGGGGGCTCTCTCGTACATACACCTGATGATGAAAAAAACACCAGCATTAATATTAGTGATTTTGAGATACAAAAACAGGCATCAGCGCTTTTGTGAAATTTTGCTGTCCCTCAAGTATTCCAATAGGTTGCTGTATGGCATGAATTCTGTCTCAATGTAGATTGGAGGCTCTCTGGTACATACCCCTGATGATAAAAAAACACCGGTATAACATATCAACGATTTGGAAGTACAAAGACAAGCATCAAATATTCAAGATCAAACAGTGCTTTTGGAAGATTTTTCCTGTCCCTCGAAAATCACATCAATTTGCCCAAGAGCATAAACACTGTCACAATGTAGAATGGGGCTCTCTCATATATACATGTACAGCTGATGATGAAAAATACTCCAGTAGACCTTAATAATATATATACCTGAGGTATCCTTTAATTAATATCACCCTCACTTTTTAGTTTTCATTTAGCAAATACTTGTGGATGAATGGCCCCCTCGAATATGAAGCTACATGCCGAGTTGCCACATCATTATCAGACTTTAAAGGGCATATACTGTACTGGGAAGACAAAAAAGCCTTCAAATGGTGATCGTGAGCAATCTTCTTGCCAATGGTCTTAAATTCATGTATTGTCCATTTTAGAGCCTTGCTGAAAGTTATTTGCCCTCAAATGATCCACATGTGGAGAGATTAGTGATTAAATCACAGATCCTCCAAATGTTCGGGCCCAACAATTGAGGATTTGTGATTCAATCACTAATTATTCCAAATGTGGATCAAATGAGGGCAAATAACTTTCATCAAGGCTCTAAAATGGACAATACATGATTTTAAGGCCATTGGTATGAAGATTGCTCACAATCACCATTTGAAGGCTTTTTTTGTCTTCCCTGTATAGTATATGCCCTTTAATCATAGCTTTATATTCACAGGTAGAAGTCAGTTTTAATACATACATGATGAATGGTTTGTGAATAGGGTGCCAATGGGTGTCTGCCCCTCCTTACCTAATAACTGGACCAGGTTTGGATGCTTGATGTTCTTCATTACTGAGGCTTCCCGTAAGAACTCGTCCACTCGCATGTTTTCTTCCTGTGAAAGAGGAATCATATTCTTTCTTTAAAGAGAGTTCCATGAAATTACACCACAGCTTTATGTACAATGCTCTATTCAACAAAACAAATTTCGCATGATGGCTCTTTACACTATAGATCAAAAGCTAAAAGTACTATAATCCTGTGAAAATGGTTGATTTTTGTAGAACTTCAAACACAATTTGATTCTTGCTATTTCTGCACTGAAAGAAATCATTTTTTTTCAAGGCTTTTTCGTCACAATTACTACACACGAACCACAGTTTTGTCTGTGTGCCTACCCTGAGTGTCTTGACAGCCACAATCTTGTTGTGCTTCTTCCAGATGGCCTCGTACACCTCTCCATACTGGCCCCCGCCCAGCTTGTTCTTCATGGAGATGTCCGTGCGCTCGATCTCCCACTCGTCCGGCAATGGGGACACGCCGTAGATGATGGGCTTGTGCATCTTGGCTGCGGGGTAGCGCAGCGTGGTGATCAGACCGTCAGCATCCCGGCAGTGGTGATGCACCAGCTCAGCGATGGTGCCAAACCGACTTTCTGCCGTCACATACACCTGAGGGAGAAATGATATTTTGCATACTTTTTGGAATGCTAAACTCAATTACACTTTTACAGAAAATTACTAATTCTGACCTTTGCTTAAGTTTAGCAGCTAAACACACAACACACGCGAAGGTGAAAAAAATTCATAATTTAGATATATGACTATAGCATAATTATATGGAGGTTTTATACGTAAGGGTGCTAGTGTATGGCCAGTTTGCTAATATACACCCCCTCCTCCCGCAGAAAAATATTTATCATTGGACATTAACATAGCAGCATTATATGGAGGTCTATGAACAAGGGTGCTAGTGTACACGTAGGCAAAGTGTACTCATATATCACACCCTCCCCCCCCTCCTCCTTCGTCCTTCCTCCCCTCTGTCCCAACCCCCCCCCCCCCTTCCCCACCCCCCAAACACACACACACACACACACACACACACACACACACACACACACACACACACACACACACAAACACACACACTGGAACAGAAGCATGTCAAGTGAGGCCATTATCTTAATACAGGATCAGAATTTGCTAATATCACTGGCTGAACTAAAAAAAAAAACCATACATTCCAGGTTGTGTAAAAGGATAACCTCCAACTTTACAGGCTTCTTAATACTGTAAGCCTTACAGGAGATCACAGACTAGAATATCAGTCTGCTCCCTGGTCAATAATCAGCTTAACAAGTTTTAATCCCCATGTCCTTGTACTCTGTCCTATTATGGGATTAAAATGGGCCTCACTTTGTACCCTTCATAGAAGGAGTCACCACCAAAAAAAAAGGGATGATAACAAATGGATTGTTATAACTCTACAAGAGTGTCATTTCTACAAAGTCATATACTGCTTTTTGAGATGATTTCATTTCATTGATGGATGTGTTTTCTTTTTAATTCATACACAGATTATCTTTTGGACGCAATTATATCAGGGGAAACAGGGTGCCAGTGGTTTTTAAATGTGTTAGACTTATTGTATTGTGGCTGTTCAGACTGTATGAAAGGCTTCTCACTTATCCCTGGCTGAATCTCACTATTGTAAAATAATGAGAGATGTCCACAAATTCTTTCACCTATGTCACACACTCAATGAAAGGTTAAATATAGTGAAATCATAAAATCTTGCTTTTCATTCTATTTCCCACAATTCACCCTAAATTTCAGATTCTTCAAAATTCATTAAAACCAGCTTGTTAAAATTAATGTATGACTGTGTTCCTCCCCTCTATTGTTTCGCAAAAAATGCATCAAATAATGGCTAAAGTTATTTAGAGTTTTAGCAAAAGGAAAAAACTCCCACCTAACAAAAGAAGCCAACAGTCGGCTTTTGTGGTTTATGCAGTATCTAGGCCAGCCACCTAGTTTGAGGCACTTCTTTGGCTTGAGCTACTGAGCACAAGTGAGCTTATATAACACTAGCAGTTGATGGAACCTGTTTTTTTATAGAGCCAAGAGTTTGTTGATTCACAGATGTTGATAACTACTTGCTGTACATAAGTAGGGGTAGAGTTTTAGTCTGTGCTGTGACAGGCTGTATCAATATTAGTTTGTAGGTTCAACATTAATTCTGACAGTGACTGTTTAAATATATGAGAGTTATGAAAGGTAGGGGGTGTTCAAAAGGGGAAGAGGTGAAGAAGAGCAGGAAAAGAAATATGAAAAAGAGCACGATGTAAAGGGAAAAGGTGCAAACAAAATATGGGGAAGGGAAAGATGTTAAGGAGAAGGAGGTAGGATAAGGAAATAAGGAAAGAGGTAATAAGGAGAAGGTAGCATAGAGTGAGGAAAAAGAGGAACAATAAGGGGGAGGCACAGAACAAAAGAAAGGAGGAGGAAAACAGAGGATAGGTGAAAAGAAGGGGAGGGGAGAGGGGGAGGGGGAGAGGGAGGGGGGGAAGGAAGAGGGGGAGAGGTGGAGAGGGGAGAGGAAGAGGGAACAGGGGGAGGGGAAGGTGGAGAGCGAGGTGGAGAGGGCGAGGTGGAGAGGGGGAAAGAAGGGGGAAAGAAGGGGGAAGGGTTAGGAAGGGGGGGAGATATAAAGTAGCTCCTCACCTTGCCATCAGTGCCGCTGTTAATCCTATAGTGATAAACGCGGCCATCAAACCGTAGCGAGATGGACAGCTGTCCTGGGCTGCTCTCGCTGTCCCGCACGAGAAAGCTGCCGTCGATACCGGAGCTGAGCAGGTACTCAGCGGCGTTACGGGAGATGGGCCCATGGTACCAGGAGTGTTTCTCCAGGCTGTTGAAGGGGGTCACGTAGGTGGACGGTACCCAGCCCGTCTTGCCGTTCTTCAGCTTCTTGGCCTCACACCACTCGCCATTCTTGTTGTAGGCAAGGATCCGCACCTCATCGCCTGGTAGGAAGGGTGAGACCACGTGGGAAATAGGAGTGATGTCAAACGAATTAGTCATGTCTGTTAAAGGGTTACCAAATTAGAAAAATAAGTGCCCACTAATCTATGTAAAATTAATCACTAAACACGAATTTCACATTTGTTTGCCGCAATTAAGTCTCATTTTGACAAAAATTTGAAAAAATGCATGCCTCCAGTGACGTCAGAGAAGTCAAAATGCCATAGATTGTTCGGAAGTCAACAATAGACCATTTTCGTAATGTATTCACAACTTTACACCTTACTGCATAGTAACACGTTATTGCATTCACCTGTATCTTGTCATTCAGATTCAATGGATGGCATGCACTTTGAATCTATTAGCTGTTGCTCCTCGGACAAACCTCGGACAAGCTTTGGGGTTCCTATTGGTAACGTATTGCTGCATGCATATGCGTTTGATCTTTGAGCATGTTTTTTAAATGTTTGTTTTTTTTAAATCAAATGTTTTTTTAAATGGCTGCCTCTACCAAGATATTGAGGAATTAACCAATGGAACAACCTCAAAAATTCATGACATGTCGATTGCCAGTGCAACTGTTTAAGAATCTCTTGAGCAGCATTCCTTCTAGCCTGGCTTCAAGGCATTTGAACATTATTAATTCAAACTTCAAAATAAGAGTCTAGTACCCACAAGACTAGTCACTCTTTCATTCTCCTCTTTTCTCCCTCAAACTGTTTGGGTGACCCGGAGAAAGGATTGAGTATAAGGGTCTGTTCACAAAGTTGGGAACCCTTTTGGTGACAATTTATTATAACTTTTAAAATATGACTTATCTAAAGTTGGGCATTTTATGTAATATTTGTGATACCTTCATGAAGCATTTAAAGATCTAAAGACCTTTTGTTTTATCGTACTTTTCAAATAATATTGGAAATTGTACAAAAATTAGGGTTCTGGATGTAACACGGACACGGTGTCCGTGTTTCATCCGCAACTGTTTATTTTTGGTTTTACAGCAAATCAGTAATACCAATCATGATAAGTATTGGTGTGGTAACTATGGGGTACATGGCTGATGCAATGCAATGAAAATATGAACAAACAAATACTTTATTCACTGACTTTTGAAGAACTGGTTGTGGATGTAACGGTTTCCAAAATGGGTCAATTTTTTTTCACATATTTGGAACATCCACAACCAATTCATCAGAAGTCAGTGAATCAAGTATTTGTTTATTCCAATTTTTGTTGCATTGCATCAGCCATGTACCCAATAGTAATAACACCAATACTTATCATGATTGGTAATACTGATTTGCTGTAAAACCAAAAATATATTGTCGTTTTGGTTGAAAATGGCCAACAACAACAACAGAGGCTACAATCCTTTGGGCGCAGGAAGAGTGGCCTACCTTTGCGCACGGTGAGTTGGTTTTCTCCACTGCCACTGAAGTCGTAGAGCACCACAAACAGGTCGGGGTCGTGCTCCTCGCTGCCGCAGACATCTTCGGTGGAGTTCCAGCCGGCGATGTCGGGACTGGTAGCGTGGGTGGGGGTGCTAGGCAGGGGTCGCGACTGGATCGTGTCAGACGGGAAGTTATCTGCAGAGGGAGGAGGGAAAGAATGACATTAAGAACGTGCGATTGTATTACACAACATCAAGGTGATAAATGTACAGTGTACATTGTTAATCATTTTTTTAATGCTTGATTTTATATCCTGGCCTGGATGTGCCGTCTCCATCAACACAAGTGCCCTCATTTCTCTCTTCGCCCTCTCTCTCTCCTTTCCTTTATTCTCTCTACATGTATGAACACACATCTCCCTCTATCTCTCTTCGCCCTCTCTCTCCTTTCCTTTATTCTCTCTACATGTATGAACACACATCTCCCTCTATCTATCTTTGCCCTCTCTCTCCTTTCCTTTATTCTCTCTACATGTATGAACACACATCTCCCTCTATCTCTCTTCGCCCTCTCTCTCCTTTCCTTTATTCTCTCTACATGTATGAACACACATCTCCCTCTATCTATCTTTGCCCTCTCTCTCCTTTCCTTTATTCTCTCTACATGTATGAACACACATCTCCCTCTATCTATCTTTGCCCTCTCTCTCCTTTCCTTTATTCTCTCTACATGTATGAACACACATCTCCCTCTATCTATCTTTGCCCTCTCTCTCCTTTCCTTTATTCTCTCTACATGTATGAACACACATCTCCCTCTATCTATCTTTGCCCTCTCTCTCCTTTCCTTTATTCTCTCTACATGTATGTACACACATCTCCTTCTATCTATCTTCCCTCTCCTCTTTTGCCCCCCCCCCCCTTTCTCTTCTACTGTATATCCCACTCTCTTCCTCACTCTCCAACTCTTATACTAGCTTTCTTTCGTGTCTCTCTCATCTCTTTCTTTCTCACTCACTCTCTCTCTCTCTCTATCTTTCTCTCTCTCTCTCTATCTCTCTCTCTCTCTCTCTCTCTCTCTCTCTCTCTCTCTCTCTCTCACTCTCTCTCTCTCCCTCCCTCACCCATTCTCTCTGTCTCTCCTAACCTTCCTGCCTCAAGAGACATTTTCATCCAAACATCGTTAACAACCCCACCAACTTTCCACGCCATGAAAGCACTTGCAGCCACTCCATGCCAAGCTGCAGCTAAAAGGCATCTTGTATTAGATTTCAGATATCTGAACCACCCATGTCAATAACAAGAGCTTAAAATGTCCTACCAAACCAAGTAAAAACTCTCGGGGTCAAAGTCAATCTTCCCACACGTGCTTTCTTACAGTGCAGTCACATGCCTTCCTATGCTCTCTTTCAAACTCACACTTGATATACATTGCAGTCAATGTCCATTAGCATGAGCTTCCTTTTCATTTTATACGGGAGGTAAATACACCCTAGAGGCTGAATCAGGTTAGCATATAATGTACCGTATTAAACGTGACCCATCTTGAGCCACTGAACACCATCTCCGCTGGAATCGAGCACCTTCAGATTTTACTGAGCTTCAAGTACAGTATCGGACAGTACTTCATGTGCAAATGCAGATGCGGCTAAACAACGGGTAAACACGTTTCCGGTATCGGTAAATGATATGAGAGAATTCTCGGTAGAGATTGTGTATTTCCCATGTCTGTATTCCATAGGCTCACATTATTTAACATCACCTATGCAATCTGCGAGGACACTCTGCAAAATCAGGGGACCAACATTGTGCTTGTCCCAGCACAAACAACAATGTGTATACATGCAAATAAAAAAAAAATGTGTAATTTGCAGAGGCTACGTTTTATGAAGCAAGAAACGAGGGAGACACAGGCAGACACTATAGTCCAATAAAATCTTTATTTCTTAATAAATCTGATCAGAGTGCAATCCAGTAAACAGGAAAGTAACTAAAGCAAATGGATGTTGCTTTTTTGTAAATTTGCATTTGAAGGATTTAATTGCCCTGGGACATCCCCCCCCCCCCCACCCTCCTTTATGTATTTTGTTCACTATCTGAGTTCACATTAGAGCAGGCCTATACAGCAGAAAGCAAACAACAAACAGATGGTATCAACAATGACTTGTCTCACAGCCCTAATGATCAACCACTGTCTGTGTGTTATCAGTGTATACTTGATTAGCCAGAAATTGTTTGACCACTAATTCTTTTATTTCTCATCCCATTTGCATTCCTTCCTTTGTGTGATAATTCAACCTGCATGGGCATTTCTTATGTTTTAATCTGTCTAGTCTGTCTGTCTGCCTGTCTGTCTGTTGGTCTCTTTGTTTGTTTGCTCTAAGTTGAGGTCAGGCTGGCTGCATCAAAGTGCTGTACTCCTTAACATTTGATACACAGATGTAGGTGTCCTCAGTAGGTGCATCTGCATTAGTTCAAAGCTGACAAAATATCTAGATATTGTCTGATCCGGAACTTGGCGGAAGTTAACACAAAGTCTAAATTCCATCTTCAACTGCCATAATCAGGCTAATGGCAATCCAGCACAAGATTTTTGGAGAAAGGCTTCTGACTTCCAAGTTACTGTCTTTGCCAGATCTCACTGATGAGGAGACAAATTACTTGCTACAGTACATATATGTAAACCTGTATTTTCTGATATGGACCCTGTAACATAAAAGGTTTGCGATCAATTGCAACGTTGAAAGACAAATTCTGATAGGATTACTAGTCTTTGGAACAAAAAGTGCATGCAACAATGATGTTGATTGGTCAGTGCCATTTTGTGACTGATTGCAAACCTTTATGTCACAGACCCCTGGCTGGCTAAACTGACAAACAAAATAGCCAGCTATTTTGCCATTTAATGTAAGTCTGACGAAGATGACGCTAACAAACATCCCATTATAGAGTATCCCTGCAACACTCTACAGTAAATAACAGCATACCTGTAGCCAAGGACAGGGCATTGTAACCATGTACTCTCAATGAACTGGTATACAGTATGTGTATGTTTGTGTCAGCTACATACGAGTGGTAAAAGTCATTGTGTTTCATTGTTAATATTCGCTTTTTGACCATGCAAAGTTATGCAAATTATTGTTGCATTCATGATGTTTCTGGCCAATATTTTCCACTTACATTACAGTGCACATTGGTATGAAGGCAAAATGTGACGAGCACAATGGCCCATTGTGACATCTTTATTAGCAATTTTTCTTGAGCATTGTTGCAAACTACCTGTAGATGAAGACCACCTTCTTTTGTTTTATCTTTTTAAGTTTTTCAGTTTAAACAATTGTAACTCTCTTATCCTTTTCAACAAACCTTCACTAATATGTGTGGTTCATAAATCTGTTTTTATTAAAACCAACTTCATTTCAGGGTGCAGTATCTCTTTAAGGCTATGGCAGACATCACAATCTGATCAAGAGCACAACTCTGAAGTTGGCTGAATCGCAGGATCCAGTCATTTACGCAAGATTTATGGAAGAAGGTGATGTCCCATTTTTAATCATAGGCCCTTACAACTGAATAATTGAGGCAAAGTCATGTCATGTGGGGTTGCAAACTTCAGGCTAGTTCCCCGGATCAGCTCGCTATTTTGTCTGATCGGGCTAATGAAGACGCACCTATTGAGGCAAAGTCATGTCATGTGGGATGGCCTGTATTGTGAGGAAGCCAGTCTTTGGTGATGGTGACCACAATACATGTAGATGTTTGCACAATGTGGGCTCCTTTCAGGGTTGACACAAGGATGGGTAGACACAAGGATGGGTGGTAATGGCTTACTGCCTTCAGATCAGCCACTAAGTCTCCTTGATGATCAGTAAAGTTTGCTCTGCTTTGTAGACTGAAGCAGGAAGCATTGCACGGAACACAACACACAATGGAGCAAAACAATATATGGGGGGGGGGGGGGGCAGGAGAATGAGAAAAAGAAGAAAAAAAGAAGAGAAAAACAGGATGAGTGTATACACCACATATGTAAATAGAATGGGATGAACAAACAGGGGGCGGGGGTAATAAACAAGGATTACCATGTTCCATACCTGTTTTGAGAGCTTTACAAATTTTCCTAAGTTTAGTCTACAGTTATTTTTATGGCATGTATAATTGTACTTCTCTTTCATACCTTCTTGATTTGCGTGGATTTTAAACTTCTTTAAAAATGATCATTCAAATTGGAGATTAATGTGGGAAAATCTTAACATTTCATTATAATTATTTAACATGAAGTGCATGTCCACTTTTATGTTGTGGAAACCTAGAACACATCATGACCACAAAGGATTATATGAAAAAAAAATGACATGGATAACAGGAAGATAATCACAAGATGAAGATTGTGGAACAACTACAGGGACAAGACCACAGTACATTCATGTACATCTTCAATGAGAGATTTGTGTTTTGAATAGCGGCACCTTTATCAACGTTGAGCCACAGACAGCGATGTCTTGGCTCAAATTACTCATGCTATGGCATGGTTCATGTAATAAGGCACCACGTTTCCTTCCTAAAACATATCTCTCACCCAACATCCCACAGCTAGGCCCGGGACTTAAAGTCAGGGTCGCCCATTTGTGAAAGTCTTGAAACTCAGCAGGAATCAGCAGCCAACCTGTCTATAGTGGCCACAAAAATAATTCCCCCGGAGAGAGATAATGTGTTAAAGAATCTTTCTATAGCAGCCACCTGTCTATAAAGGCCACACTTTATGTTTCCCTTGGGTGGCCACTATAGACAGATTTCACTGTATAAAGAGAAACTTGTATGAGCTCTCATTGACATAATGTAGCTTCAGTGCTTCACAAACCTTTTCAGAAAGAGTTTAAAAAACTATTGTTATTCAGGTTTAAACTGTAGCAACCTTACATACATTCATAATCGCATTGCCCGTCGCTGAAATGCGTAGGGCAGTAGGCATTGCTCTTATGACCTGTGGAGTGGACAGCGGTCTCTGGTCTCACAGGCTACAAGGAGTGGGCGGTTCTAGCTTTTTTCTGGGGGGGGGGGGGTGCTTTTTATGAAAAAAACACACAAAAACACAAAAAACAACGTATTAACTCAATTTCATGCAGTTATCCCTACCCCCTTCAACCCCCCTCCGGTTTTGTTTTTGTTTTGTTTTTGTTTTGTTTTTGTATTTGTTTTTTTGTTTGTTTTTTGTTTTGTTTTTACTTTTTGGGGGGGGGGTTCTGAAAGGGGGTGCGTTTGCACCCTCCGCACCACCCCTTGCGACGGCCCTGAAGGAGTGGGCGGTTCTGATTGACCCGTCCAATACCTAACATAAAATATTCAAAACGTTGAGACAGCTAAGCAAACTAAGAAAATGAAGCTCGAACATGAAATTTTAAAGTAGAAAATCTACAGATTTCTGACAGCTTTGAGAAGTTCCTTCTCATTCCAAGCATGCAAAGAAGTGTAATGACTGTGCATGCACGAGGTGGGTTCTCATGTTAGTCTGTTCCGCAGACTCACAAAATAAAATCTAGCGATTGCTGTAATTCCACTTACTATAAGTTTCTTAAATGTTCTTTGAATGTTTCTTGTTCTACCATCTGGAGGGAAGTTCTTACACAGTATTTCCTTCCATTTTCTGTCTTTTTTAAGGAATATTGTTTGTTTACCTGCAAAAGGCCCACCCTGTCTTTAAGCCTATAGAAAGGGATATACAACCCATTTCCTTCTGAGAAAATATCAGTCACCTATCCCACAGCTCATCAAAGGAAGGATTCAGAAAGCGATGTATGAGTGGGTTGTTTTTTTCAGGAAGTTATGATACTTATAAGTGTGATGGTAAAGACTAAGGGTGTTCAATCATGAAAAACATAATACCAGTAACATGCCAGGTAGAAAGTATGGTTAAGAATTGAGTTAATTTTAAAGGTAGGTTATTGTAACAACTAACTAAATACTGTGCAAAACTGAGGAAAATACGATAAGAACGTCAATCACAGTATTAGAGGTGACAACTGGATTTGAGTGGAATGATATTGATGGTTAGATTTCAAGGTGTTTTTTTTTCCTGTAGCCTTGAGACCGTAAAAACAACAGCTCATATCGCGGTTCTCCACCCTGCATCGATTGCCATATCAATACCATATATGCAAGAATGTAAGAGAATGTTCATCGTTAGAAACTTTTAAGAAACACTTAAAAATAAACATATTTCCTCAGTGAACTTTTTCTATTCCTTTTAATCTACAGTGTATATTGTATTGTTTAACGATTGTAAGCACTATGGTACTTCTGGTGTATAGCGCGCATAAACACCCATATTATGAATGGAGTTGCTATGAAACGTGTGTTTCAAACGTAAACAAGGAGTTTTTAACTTTTCCAAAAAATGTTTGTGCAGCTACATGAGATGTCATACATGTTATCAAATCAAAGGGTATACTTCTGATCCATGCCAAGTGTCACGACTTTTGTAAAAGAGTCACACCTTTAACACCCTTGATATAAAATATGACACTAAAAGTGCTGGCAGTGCTATATGCCTGATCGTTAAAAACAAATCAACTTCCTTCTAGAAAAATATTCTGGCTTGCACATGGCTAAAAAGCAGAAATGGCAAAAGGCGGTCAGGATCGATATTCTGCAAACCCTACACTCTTGTTTGCACACAATTGAAGATGAACTCCAGATTTTCAGCAGGATGTTGCAAGAATGGGAACTTACTGAAGACCAGTGGTTCTGTTCTTGCTGTAAATTGATATGTTATCTAAAGGTTCCCCTTTCAAGCCTGAAGTGATGCTGCTGTCATCACGGGCACACGCCAAGCAAACATCGTCTGCTAAATATAGCGGCATAATTGTGTCGCTGGCGGGCTTGGGAGCAGCTTTGTGCACGGAGTCTGCATATGGCGAGACAGGAGACTAGCAAGAAGGATCATACAGGAAAAACTCGATTTAAAGGGATACGCCACCTTGAAGTTAAGTTGCTTTCAAACAAGGCAGAAATATGAAAGAAATATATGAGTGAAGGTTTGATGAAAATCCATCAGAGGATAAGACAGTTATGATCTTTTGAAATTGCATTATTTGTGATGTCTCGTGCACGGTGCTTTCCCATATTTTATGTGCTTATGACTCCATAAATTGTTCCTTTTTCTGTTTTTGCTAAAGGACTATTTTTTTGTTAAATACATTTAACAAATAATTGATGAATAAATCAAGTAATTGAATACTGTATACAGCACGCCATATATTTCCTGGGTATAATTTTTTGTGAATCAGGACTTCTCCACAATTTCGTGAATGATTAAATTCGCGATCGTGGAGTGGAGTTCTAGCTACATGTAGTACTATTAGTACATGTGCTTGAGCACGTCATATTCACAATTTCATATGTTGCTAAATTCACGAATAGTTCCGACCTCGCGAAATTCGTGAAAATAAAAGACCCGTGAAATATATGGCGTATACAGTAGTCTGATATATGGAGGGAATTCCAAGGATATGAAGTATGAGAAACATAAGGAAATGTGCTCTTCTTTGACAGATGGAAGGCAGATCAATAGCTAAACACACAGACAAACTGATAAAACTGATAAAAGGGTAGATAGACTGCTAGATAGATACATGGAGATTGAATTTTAAATTTCTCCTCACAAAGATGCACTGGTTTCTACATACCCTGGCATAAAATGCAACACCACAAAAGAAATGCATGTAAATACAATACAGTACAAGTAGTAGTCTAATAATTTGTTTCCAGTGCTGTATATACATGCAGATATAACTATAGATAGAAAGATAGATAATGCAGTACAGAGTTACAGAGATGAATTTGTAGATTGCACACCCAAAGTGCCCCTCAATTCTACCCTTTCGTCAAACTTCCCCACGGCAGTAGGTTTTTAAGCTCTCAAAAACTAATCTATAAATAAGACAAAAAATAAAGGTGTCCGTGGAGACTTATCGCAGAAGCTTGGCAGCACAAAAACTAAAAGGCTAAGAAAATAGGCAGATGCATGCATGAGGGGCGCAGAGGGTGCGCACATGCCCGTCTGCGAATAATCAGAGGCGTCAATGTGCCAGACTCCGCGCCTATCCACCGGATCGCATCAGATCGCACGAGCACCAGCTTGAGGATGCTGAGCACGCTCAGTTTGCCCGCCCCAGGGCTTGAGATGCGTGCCGAAAGGAATTCGATCGAGTCAATAATCTCGCTTCTCGTCTCTCGCTCTCTCTGTCCTGTCATCTCTTTTATGAGCACAGTTTTTCATCTTGTACTCTCTTTTCAATTCTCTCTCTCTCTCTTTCCTTGTTAAAACCAACCATGTTAAATGTATCCCTCCCCCTCCCACCCCTCTCTCCCTCTCTCTCTCTCTCTCTCTCTCTCTCTCTCTCTCTCTCTCTCTCTCCCTCCCTCTCTCTCCCTCTCTCTCCCTCTCTCTTTCTCTCTCTCTCTCTCTCTCTCTCTCCCTCTCTCCTCCCCTCTCTCCCTCTCTTCTTCCCTCTGTCTCTCTCTCTCTCTCTCTGTCTCTCCCTATTTCTATACCTCCCTCTCCTCCCTCCCTCGTTTTCTTTCTTTCTGTACATATACCTCTACCTCTGACATTGCCCAATCTGAATTCTATACCATCAGTACTCCCTGTGTATCTATCATTTTGGAATCAATCAAAGCATACAAATGCAATACACTTAAGCCTTCATCATCATTATACTGCATCCTGAGAAGTTGGCATGTTGGCAGATATCTCTCCCCTCACTTGCTTTTTGTCTCGACATCTCCAAGCTACTACAGGAGGTCAGCCAGTCACGACATCGATTCCATTCTATTACTT
Source organism: Arbacia lixula (assembly GCA_963669155.1). Lineage (NCBI taxonomy): Eukaryota > Metazoa > Echinodermata > Echinoidea > Arbacioida > Arbaciidae > Arbacia > Arbacia lixula. The sequence continues at coordinate 1,539,768 of OZ022588.1, forward strand.
GCACTTGTCAATCAATAGCATCAGTTTCCTTGAAGGTGATACAACACCAGAAAAAACAATAATATATTGCAGATAAAGTGACTGGTGGTATGAGTTAAAGCAAAATTAGAGAATTAATAAATGAAACATGGGTACATAAACTCTGTTAAAGCTGTAATCACAAGCACTACGATGGTCCCCTGCAGGAAGTAAATGATACTTTGGGTATTGTTTTGGTCATGAATAAATGTAGCCTACATAATGGCTTTGAGGTTTAATCCCTCTATGCGTATGCAACATGTCAATGTATCTATGCACTCAAGCACTGTTAGTCTGTGCTCGTGTACAGTGTACTTCAAAGCTATTAAATGAACAATGGAAAGAGGGAGGTTACAAGTACATGTATGTACTGTATATATAACATATCTGTGACCATGGTAACAAATATTCAATGAGAAAATGTCACCTAGATGACAGAGCCACTGCAGCGAGCCACATGGTGCATCGCCATCAGGTGTCAATGGTTTTGGTATGCGTCCACGGCGACCGCATCCCTCCACGATGCTGCAGGTGTCGCTACGGCGTGATCAATTTTCATTTCACCGATGAGACAAGATGCGGACAACGCTCATCTCACCGCAGACGAAGACGATGTGTCGTTGATTGAATTATGAGAGGTGGAGGTGCCAGCCAAAGGAGGGGGGGGGGGGGGGGGGGGTGGATAATCAGAAGGGTGTGATAAGCCCTGCTGGTTGGTCATATTTGGGGGCTGATTAAAATTGGTAAGAGGTGTGATCGCATGAGGAGGGGTCATTTGATCAAGCAGACGGTGTTTCCACAAAGGAGTTTAAATAATCTGTGTCCCTCAGGGAGGTCTATGTACTCTTAATAGCAAGATGAAGGGGTACGTGGGGAAGGAGGCGTGAAAACATCAAACGAGCATAGGCAAATTGCACCTGCAAGTGTGTTTCTGGAGTAATCTTCACTTGTACACTAGGCCTTTGGGGGAGTACTCATTTCTGTGGAGCTTCAGCACTTTTAAAGAGATTTTGATTAGGACTTCATTCAAACTATAACACATTGTTTACTAGTGGCCTACCATAAAAAAAAAATGACAATCTTTTGAGGGAAAGGAGACAAAGAATAATAATAGTGATAGTAATGCACACATGTGAGCATATGTTGCTTACAGATTAACATCGTAGATTAATGATTAATAGTATGCAAGCTCTATTGTGCGAATAATGTAAATTTGTACATCCGCCATATATTTCATCTTTACTGTTTCATCATGTATGGTGGTTGGAATGTCATGTACATGTGCAAAGTTATTGTGTTGTGTAATTAACCAGCAGGTTTGTCATGTTGGTTGGCAACAATAATTTAAAATGGAATCAAAGAGCATTATCAACCATTCATGAGCTTTATGCCAAGAACAATAGAGCTACATGTATGTCAACCAACCATATGAACTGTAATATCATTGGCAATAAGAACAATATGAATTTATGTGTCAATGTGTCAATATTGATTTTTCCATTGTGTGGTGTCTGTGGTCACCTTTGAAAATCACTATTTGCTGCTCAAAATTGCCATCCTTCCCATACATGTGCGTGGTAATGAATAAATAGCAAAAATATGAAAGCAATTTCAAAGAGAGCAATTACGGAATATCAAATACAGCGGGGTAGAAGAATGGGGGTCCTTCTTGGTATAGAATATAGAGGCAGATGGGGGAAGGAAAATGTGTGCAATAAGAAAAAGAGAAATGAGGTACATTTCACACATACAGCATGATTTATGGCAAAGCCTTGTCTGGGATGAGTGATGACGAGAGGCCCGTTCACATGTTTAAAAAGGTACATGGATGGATCACTTGAATGCATGAACACTCTCCAAGCCTGACCATGCCTGACCATGAACAGGTTTACATACTGTAGTATGCTTTTCACACTGGCAAAAATTTCCTTAGCCCCGTACTATAGTATGGGGCTAAGCTTAGACCACTTTCTGTTCTCACTTGTTTTTACCAAAGTGGGCTAGCCCCACCAATAATCCGGGCTAACCCCGCAATTGCAGGGCCAAGCCAAATAGTCCGGGGCTAAGAGCGCAAGTGAGAACAGAAACAAAAAATAGTATGGGGCTAAGGAAATGCGGTGTCAGCTCTCAAGGCCGAAACGCCAGACCAATGAGACAATGCCAACGGGGCGAGTGACCTTGATGCGAAGTGGTAAAGAGGAGATGTGAAGACGTACACTCATAAATATTCATAAGCTGTCAAGAAAGTCCGGGTCTAACCATTTCGAGTGAGAACAGCTAGTCGGGCTTAAGAAATAGTACGGGCTAAGAAATGCCACTGTGAAAAGCTCAAAAAATAGTACGAGGCTAAGGATAGTACGGGGCTAAGAAAACCTAGTGAGAAAAGGGTTTAGTACTTCACTGTAGTGTGTATGGCATACAAGGTTGTATTATCTCATTGAAGGAATATTTTATCTTTTAGAAGAAAGAGGCATTGTTTCCATCCATCTTCAAGGGCTTCAAAGAAGAGAAGACATTTCCACCAAGGCCAATTTGGGGTAAAGGGCAACTATTTTACAACACATAAAAGAAGGTTTGTGATACCCAAGATGATTCAGAGCACACAGGTATTTTATTTCAGCTAAGCTGATCTTAAAAAAATGCGTCAGCAAAATAGCCATAAATTTGCGCCTCCTGCATCACGCTCTGGCTAATCACACCGCTCGCATTGCTATTAGTGGAACATGTCAGAGGTATGGAGAAAGTCCAGCCGTTCAAAACAAAGCAATATTACAGCTTTTTTGGTGTATATGAACAGTATCTTTAAGTGCTCGCTGGAAACATTCTCACCAAAGTGCATCGGTAATAATAGCGGTATTATCAGGATTATCGTATGTGAACAGGGCTAGATTGGATGATTCATCATGTGTCTGGAGAGAGAAGAAAACCCACCATCATTCCTCCATTATTCTTCATCACAACAAATAACAAAAAACCTAAAAGCATGTCCAGATTTTAAATTTATTACTCCTCATTTACTCCAATTTCTGACTCTCTGGAGGAGACTGTCTGAGTACCAGAGGGAGAGCGACTATAAATCAACTTGTGATTTAAGTAGCCATGTTTGTTCCTGAGATACTCTCATTATGATGTTGTGATTGCAGTGAAGGATGTTTGTCAACCTTACAAACTGTACCTGCAATAATTATGCCTGTAGTTTAACAAATCAAATAAATTTTTTACATTCAATGTATGTTCAATATATTTTATGTTTTAGAACTACTTCATGAACAAATCAGTAAAATATTATGTTTGTGAAAGTGCTTGTATTCTTTGTATGCAATATTCATTGTTTACTTGGAAAAAAATTAACTCAAAATTGTATTATTTAGACAGAATGCATGAAGAAATATACAACTTGCCATTTGCAAATTACCTGATAGATTAAGATCTTAAGCTAGAGATTCTTATTTACATCAAAATAAAACGTTCTAATCTGGGTTTAATGCACATCAAGTTGACGTCTCAAATAACTCAAGTACTGTATCATCGAGAAAAAATGAAACTCAAGTGTGAATGCAGCTACAATGTGCATCGCAGTCTTGCCTAGGGGTAGGCATGACTGTACAGAAGATATCACTACTGATTAAATAATAGAGAATACATGTATCAGACATAATAAACAGAGCAGAGAGAAGCTTACTCACAAAGATATTGGGTTAATTTATGTAGAACCAGTATTAGTCTAACTAAGAAGTATGAATATTTGAACTGTTTATCAATTCTTGGACAGAGTGGATGCAATAGTGAACTGATTATGTTGAAATTCCCTTAATCAAAGTTCTGTATTATTCTCCTTAAATAATAGTTTATCTAGAATTATTACTTAGTATCAAAAAACAAAACTGATCATAAAATCATAGGGAGTCATCTAGTATTGGAAGTCTTCAATACACATCACACTTCATGGACATGTACAATATTTCATCTACACTCAATACATTTTAAACTTTGCATTCTTTATAGTCATGAAACTGTGCACTACATTGTTTCTAAAAAAAAAATATTCATAAATGTGGGCTTGTTTGTTGTGGTGCCATTTATATTTGTATGTCTGTTTGTTTTTTGTATTTGTCAAATGTTATTCCTGGATTTAATTTTCTCATTCAATTATGTTTTTAAACTTATCATCATTAATGTCTATTATCATTATTATTTACTTTTGTTTGCTTGTTTGTTTTTTGGGGGGAGCTGCTATTCTGTAAGATAGATAAAACTTGAAAGATAAATACAGAGCATTAAACAGCATCACAATTGAGACTGCACTGGCAATCTACACCTTGCCACACTGGCACGACACACATTTTATACATATGTATGTAAATAGCAGCTAAGTACAAGGTGAATGAAGCCAGTCAAGCAATCACTCGCTGCCTGACTCATGGATCCTCTTCCCGCTTGTTGCGTATTTTCTTTATGCCACCCTTCTTCTGTTCGCACGATTGCAGTTTCTATGTATAAAAACCTGATTTTGATGGCATGAGTAATACTAGAAAAAAGTGATCCTCAGAGATACACTGCACCAAGTCCAAGGAGACTGTAATATTCAAAGGTTGAGGCTATGAGCCCCCATTTATAGGTATAGATTATGCTAACATTCACTGTAGATAAGTGCATAGTACCATAGCTTCTGCACTCTTTCTGTAGTTTAAAGTCTACATTACAATGAAGCTTTAAACCATAATTCAATTGAATCTGATGACAAGCATTTTCTGCTTTTTAATAGTTCTTATAATTATTTGCAGGTCTTTATTACTTTTCAATACTTGGTACTCACATTCAAATTGTCAACTTAATTTTCTCATCTGTATGATTTAACTGAAAATGTTTTCCTCTAATTTTAACAAAAGTCTTTGATACGTATGTACATACATACAACACATCTAGATATCAATGCATTTAAATACAGTATATAAAACACATATGTGCATACATGTACCTGTGCTTCTCACATATCAAATAAGTTTATCATAAAACATGCCTTGAATATTAGTACACATGTCACTTACATAGGATTGATTGCAGCGCATTGTACAAGAAAGGGAAGGACCTGCAGTTTTAAACCGATTTATATTTTGTCCAGTTCAGCATGAAACACGATGCTTTAGGCTAAAAAGCAGCAGCTGCTTTTTAGGCTAAAGCATCGTGTTTCATGCTGAACTGGACAAAATAAACTGCAGATTAAAACTGCAGCTCCTTCTCTTTCTTCCCTTTCCCTTTCCCTATGACAATTCCTTTGAGCTGTAGTGTACATTGTACTTCAGCAGGACATGCTTTAAAATTATACCGAAATTTTGGCCCCTCAATTCCCCAACATACAACTTCTCAGAAAATCAATGAGCTATACTGTAGCACTTAGTGATCCACATTACTCATCATAGAGTATAAGGACATTACCCTGTTAGTACCTTAAAGCAGAGGTGAAAATCTTTCTAAAAATATGCAGGATTTGTGTAAAAAATATATATATATCAGGCCCCTCAATGCAAATATTTGTGGTCAGCTGATATGCCTAGCTGAGGTGAAAACTTGTTTTTGAGGTTGAAGCTGGCACAATGACCATCACACTCATAACAAACACAGACTCAAGAGAGGGGACTTTGGGAATGGAAAAAGAATAATAAACAGAGCTGAGTCATTCTAACTAAAGCTGTTCATATAAACACTAGATTTGTGTCATCTACTGACTTAGTGTACTTTAAAACATTGTACTTTAAAACATATCAAGCCCAGGTACACAAGACTATGGGGTGTTAACTACCATTGTATTTGTATCTGTACAATCACCATGGCTGGTTGTCACGTACCTGTTGATCAAGCACCAAAACACACTTACACTTTGTAATGGGCTTTGTACGATAATTTCAGCTATTTACTAAAAAAAATTAAGTATGAAACTATATGTATTACATCACACTTTTAGTTACTTCCCTCTTTTATTGCATACTGAAAAAAATTAACAGCATAAAGAGTCCAGCCTACATTGTGAAGCCAGCATTGGACACAAGTCTATATCCACAATGTATCAGAGACAGAGGCAGAATGCCTTGTCATGGTGTATGTGCACGTATGCACAGCATATGTATGTACAGAATGTTAATATGATAACTTTAAGCTCATTGTACCCAAATAACCTTTTGCATGGATACGCATTATTACACTTTCTAATTTTAGAGATCATACACCCGCCTACTATTTTTTTCATGGGAAAATTATTCTAAAAATAGTGCCATGGTAATTAAATCAGTCAAAAACGACATGCTCAAGAATACAACCCTGGTTATAATCAACTCATCACGGTCATGTGAAGTTTTTCACTGCACTCTGTGAGCCGCTACGGAAAGCCAAACTTCGGCGGGACTTAACGCATTAATTAGGAAGCCCAGCAAAAATATTCCCCACCAAAAAATCTCACCTAATGAACTAAGTTTTTTGCGAGCTATCATGTACATGTACGTATGCACCTATCTTTCAGTATGAGCCTGTCAGGGAATTTGGAAACGCCAGTTAACCCGGGATCAACTGATGGAGCTCAATGGCGAGAAAAGAGGATGGCGTAAATTGCGAGGGATTCGTAGTTTCCTGGGGGAGAGGCTTTGTTGCTTTCCAGAGCTTTACCCAAGTGTTGCAAGGTTCTTCCAGACCTCCATAGGGCTCGCATACATGTAGCATACACCTTCATACTGTACTCTACGTACATCCAGTTCTACCACAGGATGCTAACAGGAACTTCTTTTTAAAGTGATAGTTCACCCTAAAGTTTAATTGGTGTAAATAAAAGCAGGAATATGGAAGAAACGTATAGTGAAGGTTTAATCAAAATCCATCAAAGGATAAGGAAGTTACGATTGTTTGAAGTTTTGATTTTGTGACTTCATATATGCGAGGTGCTCTCCCATATGTTGAGTTCTGTATGATTTCATAAATTGCTCTTTTTCTGTTTTTGATGAAGGAATATTTGTTTTCATAGAGGTTTGTGTGTAAAAACATGTTTCTCATGATGTACTAATATCAAATGCTCAAGTAAAAAGGTGTAACCAATAATAAAAGAATGAGTGACATTTTATATAAATTGACCGTGATCTATGACCTTTCACCTATCTGACCCAAATTATAATTTATAACAATTACCTGCTATGTATTACATTTGTACCAAGTTTGGTACAGTTGAGTCTAATGTCTTGGAAGATTGGGTAAAATGTGAAATGATACGATTTTTACCTTCACCTGTTAGCTTTGACCTCTATGACCCAAAATAAAATCACTTGACTGTCCTGTCATACATGTACATGTATTTCACAAATATTGTACAAAGTTTGGTAGAACTCGGTCTAATTACAGAGAGAGAGAGAGAGGGAGAGAGAGAGAGAGAGAGAGAGAGAGAGAGAGAGAGAGAGAGAGAGAGGGAGGGACAGAAAGATGACCCAGAAACATGCCATCTGGCCACAAGGTGGATGAGGTAAAAAAAAAAATGGGTGAGATGAAAATGGAGGAAACAAAGAAGAGGAAGATTTTGCTCTTGCGACAAACCCCACAAAGAAAGAAAAAACCAAGATGGGAAGAAATGGAAAGAAAGAATCTAGAGAAGAAGAAAAACAGAAAATGGACCAAGGGCAACATTAAGAAATACAGTACAATGTACATGTACAAATGCACAATGTACTGACTTCAAGGTCAGTTATTTCTCATACATAATGTATACAAAATACTAATCTCCACCCAACCTACAAAATCTGCTGCTAACAATGAGTAAAATTCCACCCTGCCCAGCCAAACCCAGTCATGACTCAGTCAATGCTCCACATTAGCAGCATTACAACATCTAATTCAGAGCAGCGTTCAAATCACATAAACCACATAAAGAGAAGCAAAAAGAACACAACAACAACAGAAGAGCTCACGCCGCTTCGGGCCATCCAACAGAGTTTCTCCCTCCGCCCCCGCTAAGCGGACACAAACAAGAAAAATTTGCGGCGCCCATCTTTAGGTACTTACAGCAGAACAATGCGGGGTGAGATTGAACGCTGCGGGCCATCCTTAGATCAGGCGTCCTCCCTATTCAGGATTAAACGCTGACAGAGGGATGAAATTTTTTCAATTTTCTGTCCCCAGATTCTGCTATTCAAAGAACCACACTGCCTCACCCCAATACCTAATTACCTTTAATAGTAAGACGCATGGGGATTTTTTAACCAGAGGACCAGATACTTATTTTGTTTATGGAGTAGACAGGGAACCCATACTCCAGACAGACTCATATTCATGGCCCTCAGTTAATGAAGGGTATTATTGCACAAAATTGACTTTTTATCTGTTTTGTCTGTCTATTCTTGTATTGTCTTGTGGTGGGCAATGAACTTTTGAGGCCCATAAAATGTCAATGCATCTTCAGAGGTTATGGGAAGGAAATGGGGGTGGGTGGTTAAGGGGGGAAATGGGGGTACGGTTCATTATCGGTGGAGGGGAGTCTTCAAGACATTATGGAAATATTGCTCAGTTTATGCAATTATCCCTGGAGCTACATGTGAATTGAAAAGTTAAATGTTGCACACTCAGTATTACGACCAAGAAATAGGTGAGCTCACTCTCTACCTGTACCTCCTTGATATTGCTTTGAAAGGGGGGGGAGGCCTTCATTATGGGTAGGGGAGGAGGCCCTCATTATGGGTGGAGGGTGGTCTTCACGAAGTAATATACATTATGTAAATATCAAAAACCATTCATTCAATTTGCCCTGGAGCAGATTGAAAAGTTAAATTTTGCACACTCACTGGTATGACCAAGAAAGATATAGTGAGCTCATTTCATACCATACTTCCTTGGTATTGCTTTGTCAAGCTTTGTCTTAACATAAACCACAGTGTAAATCTATTCATAGCCTAAAGTAGTAAACTCGTTTGTCATACTTAAAAATATTAAAAAATGATCAACTTGTTTGTCATACTTAAAAATATTAAAAAATGATCAATTACATAGCATACATCTCGTGAAGAATAGATGGAATAAATTATCTCACCTCTCCTCCGCTTCTGCTGCTTGGCACAAAATTCACATATCACCATGGTGACTCTTTATTGTCAAGGCTTGGAGATCTCAAAGGGCGCAAATGTATAATCCACTTTAAAGATCCTTGTGTGTTGGAATATGTACAATCACATTTTCTCCTCAAGTTCACTCATAAGGAAGAAAAAGAATCCTCCACAGCACGGCCTTGAACTTCAGAAATCACAGAGCCAATGTAAAATAGAAATTGTTAGTACTAACTACTTTAAATTCGAGCAATCATTCTTCTTATGTGATTATGAACAGTAAGTCCAAGATGTGACTGACACAAATTATTTCCATTGCTCTCCAGAACTCAGCGTCAATAGAAGAATACTTCAGGAAAGATGAAGAAGTGTTCATACTGGAATTCGTCCCAGCAAATGGACCTACAAAACCACAGCACCAACAGATTGTTGGCCAGATATACAGCTATTGTATGGCATGGGGGAGGAGATGCAAGGGTAAACCGATGCAAGCACGCGTGCATGAGAAGTGACAGGATGGCGAATCACCGCTCTTTGCCTTGTTGAGTACTTAATAATCCCATGATTTCCACTTTATGTTTTCCCCCGCTGGGACCCTCACTCGCGCTCTGGGACGTGAACCCAAGACGGCAGCGATAATGAAGCCAGTCTCCTCAGCAGGATGGTGGCAGTGTCAGTTGTCACAAATGGATGGACAGATGGATGGATGGACAGACCGATGGAATCGACAAGAAAGCAATAAGATATTCACAGTCGATACATCCAAGTACCACAGGATACTGCTCCTCTTGTCACAACTGCACACATCAGAGTGAGGCTTCGAAGCTTTTGACGGTCGCACTGATGCAGATGCCTGCTACTGTGATAGAGGGGGGGGGGGGGGTGACCTTGAGGGGGTTAGGTGACTTTGTGGGAGTTGAGGAGACCTGTGGCTGAAGTGACGCCTGGGAATTGAGGATACGGTCATATCAAGATGTAAACAAATAGCTCTCTCTCTCTCTCTCTTTCTCTATCTCGCTGCTGACCACTGCTCTCCCAAGGGTTGCAAGGTGTTCTTCTGTAGAAGAGCTGTGCTCACACCCTTTATGGCAACAAAATTTGTCTTGAAATGATAAAACCTGTCATCTCCTCACGTCCAAATGGATGAAATCATTCTTTGCACACTAATAATCTCAATCAAATTCTTCAAAGAATATCACTGTAGCTGTTGTTGTTTACTCCGCTGCAACTTGTCTTTGGATCATGATGTGCCTTGTCACCTGAAAAGGCTTCAGTCTCAAAAAAAATCAAATTCACCTCCTCCTGTGTTAATCAGGGAGGTTAGTTATATATCCTTGAACACACCACATACATGAAGTCCCAAATGTTTGTTTCCACTTCTGGTCTACAAACTAACTCTTCAAGCACCAATGCTGCATACTTTCACCAGTAGTACACACTGACCAATCCCACAGAGCAGCCCCTAGTCTGCCACACAAAGGCTTTGGAACAACGCTGAGTAAATATCCCAAAGGGAACAGACTCTGCGACTCCCTGTCCGAAAACAACACAATGGACTCTGGTCAAGCTCTGCTACAAACAGACTAGAGGTTAAAATGGACTAGTGCTGTTCTTGTTTCTTTCTACTTTAAATCCATAAACATATCAAAATAAAAACACTTGGAGGTTACAATTCATTAATGACAAATTCTAATCAAATCTGTTTTAGTTTAAATCCATCATTAAATTGCACTAAGAAAATCATCAGAAAACACAGGCAAATCTGACAATGATTCCATTTCGAAATCTTGGTTCAACTCCTCAGTACAGGTAATAGCGTTGATCAAATGACAACAAACAGCACATCAGAAGTCTCAAAGCACAGAGAACGGCATGCACTATCCCAACACGAAGGACGCAAACTATCAAGTGTTGTGATAAGGGGCAGGCAGCCCACAAGTAGAAGTTTGCTTCAAGTGCTCCACACTACGCCTCCTGCTGACTGCGAGAAGAATGGCTATGGAGAGCGACACAAACCAAAATACCTAAGCCCACAAGTCCCAACAATGCATTGTACACTCATGCACACATGTATGTAATGTACACTGTAAATATTGTAACAACCCAATGAGTGCCAAGTACAAGATTGTTCACAAAGAACGCAATGAATGGATATGAAAAATGTTGATGTCAACTCTTGTGATTTTTAAAAGCCCTTCTACTATCTAGTTCATTTATTGCATACATTTCTAGGGTTTTGTTACATTTGCCATCCATATATGGCTAGCTTTCTGCAAGCCCTGAATGGATCAATAATCCATGCCATCTCACATGCTGTCTGCACTGACTGACTGGCTGACTGGCTGGCTGGCTGGCTGGGGGGGCGGGCAGTGCCTGACTAGACTAAGGGGGAGGGAGAGGGAGAGGTGGAGGGGGAGGTGGTCAGGGGTTTGTGTCCAAGCCATATAAAAGGGGCGTGGCAAAGAGGATTTGTTCATAATAGACAATATTCTTTATGTATGCAAAGTTTATGCACGTCCTTCAAACAATATGTTTCTTCTAGTAACCCCAAAGCTTGTCAAAGGTTTATCTGACCAGCAAGAAATTAGACATTCTGAGTGCATTCTAATCATTGAATCTAAATCATAAAACACAGGTAAATGTCATAACAAGTTACTACGCATTTAGGGGTAAATAGTTCAACAAAAATGGCTTATTGTATCTTTGGGGTAAGGAGGGATCATTGCCACCTACAGTTTCCTTCCCAAACTAGAGTTCAATTAAATGTATGTTGCCGCTTTATCACCCCAACCAGGAAGTCAATGAGAAACTGTTTTTTCCTTTTCTTTAGATTTGATAGAATTTGTGAGTGCACAATCCTCAGCTTCAGCATGTCGCCTATCACACACAGATCTGTTGATGTTATTGTTGTCTTTTGCCCTCAGGTCTATTGACTTTTCACAAGGAGGACTGAGACAGCGACAACAACAAAAACAAGTACACAATCCAGACAGGGATACAGAAACCACTATACACATTAGGTGCGTCTTCATTAGCCCGATGTGGCGAAATAGCAAGCTAGTTCACATCCGGATAGCCTAGCCAGATCACGAAATAGCTAGATTACCTTCTTTAATTTCTTGATTCTTAGTTGCAAAGGAAGAAACTTTGTCTTTTTTATATGTTAACCATATAAAGTAAACTCCATTTCACTATGTAATTTATTGCTACTGTAAATGTGTTCCGAGGTTATATACAGTATGTAACTTTTAATCCATATCAAACGTTTGTTAGTTAATGGCTCATGGACTGTCATGTGAGTCACCCTCCATAACTCTCTCCAGTATATCATAGTATGGTGATGAGGATAGAGTTCAGACCCATGCTAGCACACACATCATACTAAATACTGAGAATACATACATTACATACATGTATTTTCAAGCAGTTAAAAAGCATTGCATACATTTTAAGATGAATAATATATAGCATTTGTTTCATTCTTATGTAGTTGGGCATTTAACAATCAAGAAGTAAACAGCTTTGACTATGAGAGTACAGAGGACAGGACATATTTTTCTAATTTGTACGCTCAAAAGAGTCATCTTGACATGCGGGTTAGAGCGCCATAAATCACACAAGTCATTTCTGGTCCCCAGGGAGTGCAATCGAGACTCTTTGGTGTCCAGAGTTTCATATCTCAACTGTATCCGTGATGTGAGTTCGACAGAAGAATTTCAATCTCATGCCCTCTGGCTAGACAGCAATGCGTGGTTTTGAATATTGATTTAGCACAAAAGAGCACCCTTGGAGGAAGAAATAATCCAATTCAATCCAATGTAATACCCTGGATGCGATTCAAACGTTTCATGCCATCAAATCGATAACACAAATTTAACTAATTGAAAGTGAAAGGCGTGGCCCAGAAGTCACTAAACAGACATAGTGACGTACATACAACCACGTTGCCTGCGACACATATAAAATGAATTAAATGTAAATGAAATTTCAGGACCATATCGATATGACCACATGGCAGAGTGCGTAATTGCGAATTCCAATTTGGAGCGAGGAAATAGAGAAGGAAGCCTTGCCACCAAAACCTCTCCCATCTTATCGCTATGACGATGCCTAGGATCCTCCACTTACACGTATATTCCAGCCACGGAGGAGCGTCGGGTTGCGATTGATTAGGTGATTGAAATGCAGGGCACATGACAATTGCTTGAGAGCAGAGAAGCCTGATGAGTTTCAGACATCGGTTTTCAATTTGAGAGTGCAATTTCAACTCGGTATGCATTCTGTTTAAATGTCTCTTTCTCTCTCTTTGAATGTCTTTCTTTGTCCGTTACCTCCTTTTTATAGTTTTCAACTCATATCATGCTCCTTTTTTTCACACTTCTATTCCCCTCTCTTCCCCTCTCATTCTTCCTTCTCCATCTTGTGTTAAATATTCTGAACACCATTATGTTTTTGAATGCTAAGATTACTGATGTCATCAAAAGAATAATGCATGATCAGTCAATACTTTAGTACTTATATCTGTCACATTATACTACTGTCCTTCAAATACTGATATATACTGGACCGTACTACAGGTAGAACAAATACAAACAAGAATTCATGCATATATACATTTTTTGTATGTCTCTCACTTTCTCTCTCCCTCACACTCTCTCTCTCTCTCTCTCTCTCTCTCTCTCTCTCTCTGTCTCACTTTCTCTGTCTCTGTCTCTCTCTCTCTCTTTGTCTCTCTCCTTTACACTACATCTCTTTGTCTGTCTGCCTGTCTCTCTCTCTCTCTCTCTGTCTCTATCTCTCTTTCCCTCTCCCTCTCTCTGTCTCTATCTCTCTTTCCCTCTCCCTCTCCCTGTCTCTATCTCTCTTTCCCTCTCCCTCTCTCTGTCTCTATCTCTCTTTCCCTCTCCCTCTCTCTGTCTCTATCTCTCTTTTCCTCTCCCTCTCTCTTACTCTCCCTCTCTATCTCTATCTATCTATTGTACATTTATCTCTCTCTATTCACACACACACACCCACACACACACGCACATACATGTACACATACACACATCTCATGCTCTCACTCTGCATCCCTCATGTACTTCATGTAGATGTAGACCTACATTGTAGGTGTAAACACTTCCTTCCACGTTGCCTGAAGTATCATGGATCATGTTCAAGTTTCCCACCATGGCATCAAGAAGCCTGCCCTGTTCAGGTGTTTGATGTGGGTCACACTACAAGTCAGAGATCTTCACATAAAGAGTTTACTTACACTAGTATACACATACTGTACATTGTACAGGCAGTACAATGTATGCAGGGGGTTCGTGCAGCATTGCAAGTCCAGAAAGTTACGCTCCAGAATACAGAAGTTTCTCAATGTAAAATGATAAGAAACTTGCAAAATTAGTACCCGTCTTCCCTTAGAAGTACCATTCAACTAGAGAAATGGCAGTTGATAAATATTCCTCTGCCTCTATGTTAGCTCCATCTAGTTTAAACTGTCCATCTTCTTTGCTCAGAAAACTCGTAAGTTCCATTGAAATCTGGACCATCGATTTACTAGTTACATAATTTTATTAAAAAAAAATCATTTAAATTTGGGAAATAAACATCGGAGGCATGTTTACAATGTTCATCTACCTTTGACGGTTGGCCTCCAAGGGATTTTATCTACAATGTAAACTGTGATCGGTCTCCCTCCATTTGTTCCTCATGAATTAAAACTGGACCATAATTTTTTCTTTTTAGCGATGTTTTCTGACAAATTTGACGATGGAACTGGAAAAAAAACAAAACAAAAGGGAATGCCTCCACCCACTTTGCAGCAGAGACATAAAACATAATTTACTATATCAACAGTGTATGTGCAATGTTCAAACAGAAAGAACACATTATGAATTTGGGAAAGAAAAAACATTTCAGAGGTTATGATGCCTGTGGTGCATTTAGACACAAGAGGGCAGCACTAAGCTTAGCACCATCAGAAAAGTCAATACAAGCAGACCAAGTTGTTTCCTGTGCTATGAGATAGCCAAACACTGTCAACATGACCCGAATCTCTCTCTTCTTCTTTTTTTCTTCTCTCTCTCTCTCTCTCTCTCTCTCTCTCTCTCTCTCTCTCTCTCTCTCTCTCTCTCTCTCTCTCCTGCATACATGTACAATGTACATAGTATGTAGTACAACACATACAGAGTACTCTGAGAAATTGCAGCCAAATAAATGCATGCACAGGTATTTCCCAAGCTAATCACGTGACTTGAAATCCAATATAGCAAAACATTTTCATGTGATCAAACATAATATTTTGGGTACATAAGAGAGAGTACATAGTATGTCCATTAAAACTACGATGTACAAATACAGATTTATTATTCCATGATGACAGGAAAGAGAGGTATAGCTGAGCGGAGCTACAATGGGTCAAAATCAAGTTGATGAGCGCTTAGTCATACCTAAACCACTGTTGATAACATAACACAATGTACTGTATGCACTTTAGTAGCAGCAAGCTACATTGTACCAGTATAGCAATGGCTACATGCACATGTATGTACGTGAAGTAGTGAGCCCAAATGTGAACAGTGCATGTAGTTCTTTCATGATGAACAGGTTTATAAAACTTTCAAAAGATCTTGAAGAAAATCACAGAGAAATTCCATATGTCTGCCCAAAACATCAACTTCAAATCAAATTGATGTAGGATCCATGTAGCACTGTAAAGAAGAATTTGGGCACTACATGTACATTATTTCTCATGCAGAAGTGAGATTTATTCCTAATGACTTCTTTCCAAGCCTGGTTTTATGAAAATATGCTGAAACATGCAATGCATTACATGTACATTCAAGTTTTCATAGGAGCTTTGTTCATTGGGGGGTGGGGGGGGGGGGGGGGGGACGGGGGAGGGGGGGGCTCTATCAGTAGTGAAGTAGTGAGCCCAAATGTGAACAGTGCATGTAGTTCTTTCATGATGAACAGGTTTATAAAACTTTCAAAAGATCCTGAAGAAAATCACAGAGAAATTCCATATGTCTGCCCAAAACATCAACTTCAAATCAAATTGATGTAGGATCCATGTAGCACTGTAAAGAAGAATTTGGGCACTACATGTACATTATTTCTCATGCAGAAGTGAGATTTATTCCTAATGACTTCTTTCCAAGCCTGGTTTTATGAAAATATGCTGAAACATGCAATGCATTACATGTACATTCAAGTTTTCATAGGAGCTTTGTTCATTGGGGGGTGGGGGGGGGGGGACGGGGGAGGGGGGAGGGGGGGGCTCTATCATTCATTTCTAGAGCTAGAATTTTTCAGAAAGTAATATTACTCCCTTTATAGCATGTATTTGTCACAGAGAAGTGAGATGTTCATGTATGGAATTCAAGCAATTTTCTTCCACCTTAAACCAAAATCTTCTCCTTTTTGATTGGTGTGCTTTGATGGGACACAAAGAGTAGATCAATTAGTAATCATTAGATTTTTGTCCAGTTTGCCATCCATATTCTACAAACATGCCAATGTTAAAGAAAATTTTGAATGACCTCCAAATGGTTGCATGATTTGGGGGAATTTGCTAGCACAATGCATGACGTGCATGGTGGGAGTTTATTTCCCGCGAATTTAGGTTTATGATCAGCAAATGCCGTCGAGATTCTAATCTGATCACAGTTAACTTTTCTCAAACCTTGCCATGTAAAAGTTGAAATTTGGGCTTATTTTTTCAATAATTATTTTTCTTTGCACAACTGCTTTCAAATTAGGTGCATTTGAAAGCTGAGATGGTGAGCATTATGTATTTAACAGATATATTCGCCACACGATATATCAACTTATTGCCTATGTTTAAAAGATAATCAGTGCCTAATTCCAAAATTCATTTTCGTTCAGCACTCGTCTGCTTTGCCTACATACTTGTACACAAGCTGTCATATTCCTCTGTTGATGCAAACAGATGCCGGCCAATCACCCTTGTGACATCATCAGATTGCTGCGCTTTTGTACCCAGTGTTTCTAAACACTTACATACTAGCTTGGATTGGATTAGTGTACATATTGACATTTTGTTACAGTATTACAAGTCATTAATTCCGCTGTCTATTGTCTTGTCTTAGCTCTTAAGCATTTGTTATGTGTGTGTGATTTAGGTTTGCATAAACATGTAGGTCCTTAAAATTACATGTATTTTGATGTAATTTTTACCTATATGTATTGGTTCTTTTGCTTCCTTTTATTTGTATCATAAACTACATTTCAATGTGCATTAAAGATTGTCCGTCCCTTTTGCAAGCTTCAAATTTGAAATCGTCTATCACGATCGTAAATGGAAGAAAGTGTGATTCAAGACCATTTCTAAGAATATAGCATGTTGAAGCTTTCTGTATCTGTAAAAAATTTCAGCCGTTAAATTCCAAACCGACTTTTTTCGTACTACGAAAAAAGTATTAGTCTTTGTTACAGTATCTATGTGGTTATTATGCGTGTGTGAAATCCTAATTTTATGAGTAACTACCAAACTTTGGAGATGATTCCTTCCATAGAACAATTTTTTTTTCATAAGGCGTTTTATAATTTAATAAACAGATTAATCAATAAAGCAGATATTTCAACACAAACTGCTCAGAGCCTGAGGTAAAGACTATTAATCAGACGTTGTTTACGTGCATTATTTGAATTTTACACTACGTGTCAGTTTCAAATTGTGAATATAGAGCTTGCTAACACTTCTCTATATGTTTTGCCAATGTTTCGATGGTTTTGTGGTGATCTGAAAAAGGGACTGGCTGTCTTTAAACCTTATGCGAAAGGTCATCACACTTCACAAGGCATAACTTTTCTGTGGTGATACCTTGAATTAATTGTTCATGAAAATTGTTTATTTCATGTTTAAATACTGAATAAAGCAAAGAATTGAATTGAGATGAAATTGATTCTCATGGGTCTACAGAGAAAGTACGGTTGGTACCTGGGAAGACACGGCCAAACCTCCAGCCGCCTCCCTTGACCGTCCCCGGGCTCAAGCTCCTGGAGCGCCCTCTACGGAGCGGCACAATATCCACCACTACAAATCCACCGTTAGGCCTGCTCACTGGCTGCCTGTTCTTCCTGACGAACGACGACATGAGAATCCTGGGGATAGCGGGCAAGTTGTCTCCCTGCGCGACCGCTGAGGCCGCCGGTGCAGACTGTCCACATGGCACGCCCATTCTTCCAGAACGACAGTTAGAGTTTTTCGTGGCTCGTGTCATTCAAAACAACGCTTCACACATTCAAGTCCAGTTAAGTCCAGTCATAAATGTATGACAGAATATCAAACATGTCATCTGTATTTCCGATGAATAGCTTAATAAAAGCTTGCATGTACAGTGCATCAAGTAACTAATAGTCCAATTCCAAGTCTGCATGTACCTGTATGTCAATGTTGTAAAACAGGATTGACACAATAATGAGTCACAATTCACAGAAGTACATCAAACAATGCAAGCAATTTTTCAGAAATGTCATTATGACACCAACAAGTTCAAAAACATTTTGAATCCACCAGACGTGCTACAAAGACGTGACAGTCCACATGAACAAGTGATGATAAATGTTCAACAGTTCAGTTCCTCATGAATCAGATTCAGCACACCTGTAGAAAAATCCACCGATTATCTACCGTTCATGTGATAACAATCGTCGAATAAAGTACATTACGCAGGAAATACTCCACCCGTTACACAAGATAAGTCCAAGCACAGGTCAAGAGATGTTGACTGGGTCTAGTGTCTGGTCTAAATCGCGTTGGCTTGATGGCATCGAGGGAAAACCTGGCAGTAAACTTTTGGTTTAGATTCAAGCGCTGCAGCAGGAAACCACCGTCCAGTGTTCCGTTTCCTTTCAAAATAAGCACAAGGATTTTCCTTTACTCTCCTATCTTTCCTCTCTCTCCACTCTTTCTCTCTCTCTCTCTCTCTCTCTCTCTCTCTCTCTCACTCTCTCTCTCTCTCTCTCTCACTAAATGTACCAATACCGTGGAATGCAGCATACACCTATTCTGCGGCTTTCCGATCAAATATCATTACCAAAGAGATTGCGGTCAAACGACATTTATTATCCAGGAGCTGCTTTTGTATGTGGCTAAGGACCCAGAACACTCACGTCACATAATCATAAGTCCTCAATAGGCCAATCTAAAATTCCCACAGAAAAATGTAAACACAATTCTCTTGAACTAACTTTGTTGCTACCAACACTTCCACACATGATCAGGTATTAATTACTTCATGTAGAAAGAGACACAAAACTTGGCACCAAGCACACCCAAAATTCAGTAGTGCTGTTTCCACAGAATCTACACAATACATTTCTGAATATCTATTATCACAAGCAAAAAGATAAAACTGGTTTGGTTTCCATTTCTCACCATTTTGCTTAACTCTGGTATTTCAGCTCACTCAATAGTATGGATCATCATACAGTGGGTTATATCATCCATGACAATGTAAATGCATTAAGAAAGTTCTCTCAAACTAACTTTGTGAGCCTGTGCTCAAAATTAGTGTTTTTCCTGTCATTTTCCTGTTATTTTGCTTCAGAAGGCAACTTTTATAGGAGAAGTGGTAATACAATGTAGAATTGTTGTTTAAGGTATATGGAAACAGTTGTTGCTATCTGATACAAGGGCATTTTTTTCTTATTTGAGTCACCCATATCCATCCCATTCTGTATGGTAGGTATTACAGTTACAGGGGCAAAATCATTAAACAGCCCCCAGGTATCAATTTTCTTTGCAGTAATGCTCAAATATTTGAATAAAACACAGTTGGATTTTTACATCTTAATCACACAATGCATTGTCGGTATGCAAGAAATGCAAGCAAGAGATAAAAAGTTCACGAATACTGTGGTTTCCAGTATCAAATTTTGACAAATATCCGGAAATATTGCACTGCTAACTATGACTTATGGAATGTCATTCAAAGTGTTGTGGTTTATAATATCAGAGAGCATTCATTGATGTAGAAATAAGGATTTGAGTAATTATCAGCCCAAAATACAGTCTTTAGCGAGCTACATGTATTTTGCCAGCCCATGTTGCTATTACATCATGCACGACCGATAACGGAGGAAGCTCGCATAGTCTAACTAGCTTTGAGTTTGATGGATACAGCCCACTTACATAAGGTCTCGCTATTTTGCAAAGTATACATTGTAGCTACAGTACCATCTAGAACAAGATATCAAGGAAAGCTCTTTCCATCCAAATGTCAAGCTATTTACGTAGTCATATGGGGCTGATAAAGATTTTTGTTAAAAATTGTGATATGGCTAGCTAACTGATTATCAAATAGCTAGCTACATGTATTTTGCTGAGCTATCTTCTCTTGAGATTTGTCACAATAGTTACATTGTATTTGTGTACATACATCTAGGTTGTAATTTCTTTGAGTTTTTCAATGGTTTCTTAACTTTTTGCATGGCACATGTGAATTTTAATATGCACAATTAATACACACAAATCCCATAGAGAAGCTTTTCATCTGGCAAATAAAGGGTTAAAGACATTCTTAAGACAGGCTTGTGCTTGGTGAATGTCTATACATGTGTTGTCTCCATAACATGTGTGATTTCTGGCAAGTTTATTATAAGAAGAAAAGTAGGGCAAAGTGAAAAGTTAAGGTAATAGGGGAAGGCTGGCAAAGTCATTACTCATACACAGGGCGACAAGAACATGACTTCTTCACTTCACTTGTACTACGCTGTACAATGGAAAGTCATCATCGTTTCCTTTGATGAGTACATGATGATCACAATGTCTTAACCTCTACGCATAACCTCAAACAGCAACTTCCGTGACCCACCCAAATACGACCACAAGCTGGTCCCTCAAACAAAGTGTACCACTGGCACTATTGTGGTACAGTGTAGGTATGTCATGTGCATTGGATCTCCCTGTCACGTTCACAAGCATCACAGTCAGACAGTACGTGCACTTGAAGACTCACAACGTATCCACACACAAAAAGTTGAAACCAAAACTTGATAAAGACACGTTGTATAAAGAATCACTGTATAGCGTACAAGGTGTCCACACATTAACTTGATTTTAAATGAAACATTCTATACGTACGCATATTGCTATTGCACATGTTGTTGTTTTCTGCTGATCTGCTGTCTTCGGTAAGGAATCGATAGTTTGACTTGATCCGTACCCAAGACTACCCCGAAATGAGCAGCCAGGTCTCCATGCGGTCAAGCTAAGCTCCGCCCAGTTATACAACAAACATGTATCGAAGTTTAGTGTCCACACACACAACAGACCACGAGTCTTAATAAGTTCTGGTTCAAAACGATACCCAGACCCTAATTTCTTCACTATGAGATATATCGTTATCTAGAGTCCACACACAAAACTTCATTGTATGGTTATAGCTACAGTATACAATGAATTTTGCATGTGGGGACACAGAGTCAGAAGATTCCTCTTCAACGCCACATTTGTATGTGGTAACCTATACAAATAACAGAAATCACAATGTCAAATATAACATGTTAGGTTTATGTGCGCCATTGGTGCGGTAAGAACGCTTTTTCTTTCCAATCCTTTTCCTTTAGCTTTGAGGGGGAAACTACAAGGTATCGCTACTACATGTACTCATCGCTGTCATGGCCGCTTCCATCCAAAACAATCATGTGAGATAGTAACAAGGCTGTGAAGAGCCAACAGGAAAAAGGGTTCATTGAATTAAATCACAATCCTATAAAAACTAGTCTAGGTGCCAGACTGAGCTATTCTTTCAATACAGTATATTTCCCCCCATCAATGTGTAATGTCCATGCATGATATATGTATATTTATCTGCTTATTTCATAACTTCAACCAGGCCTAAATGTTGAGCCTTTTTTGCGGGTAGGCAGTGTATATGAATGGGGTTTAGTTATAAGTTAAGTTCCAAATCACACTACAGTAACTCACAAAAAAGTTATTGTCCATCCATTTTTCCTCATATTACAAAATATAGTCCAGGGTGTTCATTTCCTGACAGCTGCCTTGAAAAGTAGCCCCCAGCAAATTAATTAGGGGTTTTGCCCTGGCGCTGTAGAACATGTATGAAGATTTAAAGAGATACTTCACCCTCAAATCGAGTTGGTTTTAATAAAAGCAGACACATGAGAAAAACAGGATAAGATAGTTATGATCTTTTAAAGTTTTGATTTTGTGACGTCACATGCGAGGTGCTCTCCCATATGTTGTGTACAATTATTTCTACAATGTGCATCTATCCTTTTACCTGCGCATTTGATACATCATTGGAAATACATACATGCCTCTACGAAAAAAACATCATTCCGTAGTCAAAAATAGAAAAGTATATTGCACACAAAATGTAGGAGAGCACCTTGCACGTAACGTCACAAAATTGAAACTTTAAAAGACCATAACTTTCTTATCTTTCGATGGAATTTCATCAAAATTTCACTAATACATGCGTTTCTTTCATGTTCCTGCTTTTATTTAAACCAACTTCCATGTATCTTCAGGCTGAACTACTGAATTCCTTTTTATTTCCAGGATACAACATGGCAGTTGTAAAATATCTAAAGATAAATGAAGAAGTGGAGAGAAAGGTCTGCAGCTTTGAGCACAGACTACAGCAAATATATTTACTCTTCTTGTGTGGCGTACTAACCATGATATACAAATATTGATGAAGTAGCTCATTACAGAAACCGACAGACCAAAACATCACCGAATAATAACATCCGCACCAGCATTGTCAGGGCAGTTGGATAGTCAATAGTCTGATAAATTTTATACAATGTAAATATTTCAGATATTTCATGAATAGCTGTCAAACTAGTAATAATAAATACATGTAAATAATGAATTGTAACACACCTTTTTGTTAAATAAAGTTCTTTGTTATAATCAACATAAGACCAAGGCTAAGGGCGGTATTTGTCTACTCATATAATGGCCAAACATGTATCTCTCTTTCTCTTAAAAAAAAATCTGGAAATAGAATTGTGTATATTTGTCCACACTTTAAAATTGATATTTATAGTACCAGTATACAAATATGGATACTTGTACCATGCAGGAAAGGCTCTGGTTGAAATTGTGGATTCTGCAGTGGCAAGAATAGTGCTACTTCTGTCACCAAGGAATCCATTATTTCACCAGGGAATCGGTGCGTGATATGTTTCTTTCATATTCCCTTTTTGTCTGTAATGTGAAATAAATGAGTATACACTGTTCTTACAGTTTATTTTGCAAGTGAAGATGCAACTTAATAATGCCTTTTACTGTACTCCTACATGTACATGAACATGAACTTGCTTTATAGAAAATGGACAAAATCTATGACAGAGGGAACAAATGCAATTAAAGCTTTCTCAAAACTATTGGTAAAGAAGAAAGCTCGGGAACTCTAAGGCTGGGGAAAGCTGAAGGCAAGTGTGGTTGCTAGGCAACCATCTCAGCAATCAAGAGAGGAAATAACGTACTGTTGGTGTAGCAGAGGATACTTCACTCTCTCTCTCTCTCTCTTTCTCCTTCTCTCTTTCTCTCTCTCTCTTTCTCCTTCTCTCTCTTTCTCCTCTCTCTCTCTCTCTCTCTCGCTCTCTTTCTCCTTCTCTCTCTCTCTCTCTCTCTCTCTCTCTCTCTCTTTCACTCACTCTCTTTCTTTCCTGCTATCATAGCTCACCCCTACTCTTTTCAAATGCTACATACATGTATCGTACAATTTCTCGCTCTCTCCCTGTCTCTACCTCTGTTACTAAATGTCCCTCTCTCTCTCTCTCTCTCTCTCTCTCACTCTCTCTCTCTCTCTCTCTCTCTCTCTCTATCTCTCACTCGTTCATTTATAACGTGAAGACCTGTAGTGTATGATGACTGAACAAACTACATGAAGCAGCAGTCAAACATGACAGTATCTGCACCCTGTACAAATGTAATGCACTGTTCCAAGCGCACTCCATCCCATTTCCTCAAGCTCTTTCTCTCTCTCTCTCTCTCTCTCTCTCTCTCCCTCTCTCCCTCTTCCATTCTCTATCTTGCCCCCTGTCCACCCCCATCCCTCTCTTCCTCCCTCCCTCTCTCTCTCTCTCTCTCTCTCTCTCTCTTTCTCTCTCTCTCTCTCTCTACGCCTCGCATCTCTCCTTGCACGGCTGCAATTTCAGCTGTCATTTAGGGAGAAGACACTGGCTCTCCCCGGGGCTTGTCGCAGCAAAATTCAGAAAATGATACCTGGTATACCCTGAGCCGCTGGTTACATGCATGAGGCCTCTTACTTCCCTCCCCTTCTCCATGCCAACACACCAAAACCTTGCACCGTACAAGACGCGGTACATACATGTACTTGTACCAGACATATTTGCGGGGGATAATTTTCAAGCATGACGTCATGAAACGTGCACACATCACGCTACTCAGTATACCCTATGATTTGTTTAAGGACAGACTGTAGGTGATACTGTCTGAATATACAAATTGCTTAATACAGAGTCTGTATAAAGAGAAGCAATTTGTAGGTTAATGTCCAAGTTGAAGACTGAGCACAGGGTGTACGTAAATGTACTGTTGGTGTTACTTCCCTAAATTTGCTCATTGGGAAAGAACCATATTCAGCATTTAAGAGTGCTGCCCTCTTGTGTTCAATGACAGCACAGTCAATTGAAACCTACCAAAAATAGTATTGAAGTCATCTCTGCAGTCAATATCCTACAAGTGCTGGTTTTTATGATCATAGTCATCCACTTTTGTTTAATTTATTACCATAAATTAAGGCAACTCAGTGGCACAGAATGCAAGAAAAATATGAAATGTTGACACTTTCCTCTCTTGTTCCCTACAAGCAGAGAGGTCCCTGTCACATCTGTCTGGTACAAGTACCCATTAATGATAATGCATTGCACTACTAAAATGTTCTGAATCTATTTAAATATGTCACCTACAGATAAAATGCTCTGCTCCTGTTTCTTTTTCACAACTTCACAATTTTGAACATGTACCCACATCTAATTGTCATAGTCATTCTTTCATGTACATGTACACCTGTAATTGGGAAAATACACAAATTATAAGAAGTGCAGTAATTTTCTTGACACAGTGAATGTTTAAACTCTGTTTCTTAAAATAGTCAGAAAATAAACATTTTACATCATAGTTGACTACAGCTCATAAATACACAGAACTTTTCAATACACTGACACACCGATTGACCTGATGTCAATTCATAGAACTGCTGCATACACATTTAATGTAATACTGCACAGGTTTGTCACATTATCTACAGATAAGTTGATGAAGTGCAGAACTAAATTGAAAAGAAAGAAAAAATTATAAACTTAACTGTATACTCTTTGGATGTACATGTAAGAGGCAACTTTCTGAACACATAAATCACAAGAACTACAAGAGGATTCAAAAACGTCTTGCCCCAAATGAATTGGGACAGGTACCCTTCTCAGCTGTTTGACCTTTTGCCCCTCCCCCCTGACCTTTGACCTCATGCTTAGCTGTTGACCTCAATTCCACAGGGATGTAAACAAATGCACAGACTGCTGGATAAGGGGGTAGAGTTGCTGTGAACTTCAGTCTAAAAACGTGGGCATCACAAAATCAGAATCATCAGATCGTGTACAAACACATGTACGATGTTAAGAAAATGCCTCATTCATCAGGCAAAGAATCTGAATATGAACTTTCTCAGTCCCATGGGCACGTACAGTGTACATGTACAGTATGTGTAACAAGCTAATATTGTTTGGTGCTGACAGGGTTACACAAAATGGCAACATGTCAGATGGTATACTCCTACACGTATGATTATCATCTAATCATCATTTTGTCTCAAATACATTAAGTTATATTTAGAGGATTGGTGAAGTTAAAGGTCAGGATTAGGATTGCGGGTCAAAGTTTAGGATCAAAGGAACATGAACTAAAGTACAAAAGGGACAAACTCAGCATAACCACTGCATGTAATCAGAAGAATACCCCAACACTAATATATTTGATATTTTATCAGTCATAGCTTCACAAACTTTCTCAGGAAAGCATTTTAAATGCCATATTTCATAGCGGACATGTATCGTACCCAGCAGTGGCGGATTTAGGGAGGGGGGGGGACATCCGGCTTGTGCCCCCCCCCCCCCCCCCCCTCTTTTGAAGCCAAAGTTTTCCAAATGAGTCCCTTTTTGTTTATTATGTAAGTATGGAGAGCCATGAATTTTGGACTGTCTATTAAATGCAGGTGACATAATCATTGATTTTGGCACTCATGTTACTCCACAACTCCCTGTCTCTAGCCTTCTCTTTAAGTGGTACTCGCGATCCTCTACTCCTCTCTCTTC
Source organism: Arbacia lixula (assembly GCA_963669155.1). NCBI lineage: Eukaryota > Metazoa > Echinodermata > Echinoidea > Arbacioida > Arbaciidae > Arbacia > Arbacia lixula. The sequence continues at coordinate 1,566,179 of OZ022588.1, forward strand.
AAGCCATCTCATCACGCTATCTATCCAAAGTACTCTTCTTCTCCCTCTACTCCTCTTCCCCTCAATCTTTCATGTCAGTGACAAGTTCTGGAGTCCTCCTTTACGGCTTTACGTAAATGCCCCATGAATCTCATCTGCCTAGTCCTCATTTCCAAAAGTAGTTTCTGATTGACTGTAGCTCTCCTCAGTACTTCTTTGTGGCTTATCCTACAATGTATCTGTCTACTTGATTTTCTTCATCTGTCTTATGAACCACATTTCACAGGTACATGTAGCCCAAGCCCATTTTATGTCTGTTGTTATTGTCCAGGTTTCGCTTCTATACAACAAAAGAACAGAGTGAACATAGCCATAAAGTTCTGGCATTCTAGTTCTGATGCTCAGTGAGTGATTTTTAAGTACATGTATTTTGCTTAGTTTTGAGAAGGCAGATTTTGCAAGGGCTATCCGCCATTTTTATCTCCTCACACCTGGCATCTTCTGTGATGATGTTTCTGAGGTATGTGTAGCTAAAGAAAGATACTTGTTTGATGTCTTTATCTCCCAATCTCAGGTCACATCTAGGATTCCCCCTTTCTGAGATTACTTTCTATCTTTTTGTAGTTTTGACAACTGTAGTTGTGGATTACCTGTCCAAAACTCAACTCGCAATTTCACGACCAATATAATGAGGCTACATGTAAAAGTAAGTTACCAGTTGTAATATTGTAAACGAAGTTCTTACACAGTGTTTTCTTCCATTTTTCGGTGGCATCACACAATTTTTGCTTTTTAACCTGCAAGAGGGCTACCCTTCTTTTATGGTAATATGATTTTGGTTAAGTTGATACACTTAATCACGAAGGGCTCTTTCAAGGTACTTCTTATAAAAATGCAGGGGATTTGAAAAAAATGGGAGCAGAACAAATTGCTATAAACCACTACAAATAGCTCAGAGGTGTTTTTTCAAGAGGGGGGGGGGGGGGAGTGGGGGAGGAGCAAGTTAGGGGAAGCGGTCCCTGTGCCCACTGCGAAGGGAGGGTGGCGGCGGGGGCATAAAATGCATAAACCAGTACCAGAGGGGTGATCTGAATGGGGGCCAATTATGTACTTCATAGTTTGATATATGAACACTTAGATTATAATGTCATGTTCAAAAGAGCTCACAACTTGACAGCCAAGCACTTAAAAAAACCTCTTAAAACGGTGTGTATGGTACATGTATTAAACTTACAATACTACACAATTAGTCATACAACAGTGAATACATTGTTGACAATCGTATAGGTGTGCTTCCACAACAGGCCAGAAAATGTCACTGCAAACAAGTTGGACAATGGACTCCGTCCAGGTTTCCAATATCTCTAAAATCTCAATTGCTCAACAAGACGGCCTTTTGTACGGAAGTTGATTTGTGCAAAACTGTTTCCCATGCCACACTCAAAAGCAGATTTGTAACAATTAGACTGGGACAGTCAACAGAATAGCCCTTACAGGTGAAGGGACACCAGTTGTTATGATTACTGTGGATTGATCATAGCAATTATCTAGTTCCTATTGTCCACCTGTCTATAAAGGCTTCCCTTGAACAATATTTCCTATTACACCCTAATACTTAAAGAGAGGGTCTCCCTTTAGGAGGTCAAAAAAAAAATGTAAATGTAAAAAACCTTGGTAAAGGAAGAAGATACTGTAACAGAACTTTCCTCCAATAAACAGAACTGAAAACTGGTTTGAAGCGAAATTATAGCGATTGTTAGATTTTGGGCCGGTCGGCCGAAACCTACAACCTAGAGACCCGAGTCTGCTGTGCGCTATGGTCCGCTCCTCACTGCATGCATTCAATGGGAGCAATACGGGCATCGTACACTAACAGGGACAATATGATTATGAATGTAGAGTATGGGTGTTGCGTTTCAAACATATTTATAAGCAAGTATATTTTTTCGCTTTTCCTGAAAATGTTTGTGAAGCTATGACTGTGAGATTTCTTGTACACATTAACTTACATACTGCTGATTCCTGCCGAGTTTCAAGACTGTTGCAAATGGGACACCCTGTTTTTGAGCCTATGTGTTCCAGACAAAATGGTGCTCTATTGGTTCTGTGTGTATAACTTGGAAATACACAGGTAAGTGGTTTACCTGCTCAGTATACAGACCACCTGCTCATAAAGACCCCATTCCTTGTCTCCCTTCAAACAGGTGTCACTCCTACTGCTTGTTCTACATGAACATGTAGCACTAGTATGAATCACCATTACTGAACCACAGTCCCCCCTATTGCCATCGACTGCCAGTGGCCATCAACACCCCTAGATCTAGCTGATCAGAGAGCAGAAAAGTGCTGCAGACAGGCCAATGTGTGGGGCTAGTCGCGTGTGACAGCTTGGCGTCTCATTAATGTTTGAAGGCTCTCAAGACAGCTGCAAAGCATTGGGCAGTGGACGCAATAATCGTGTCATGTTTTGGTACACACCCATGTACAATGTAGACGGCCTCCTGGGAAGTGTATTATTTTCATTTTCTAGCAATAAAGCCTGCTGCGTACATGTGTGTGTACAGGTACATGTACACGTAGTGTAATCCTTGGTGTACTCGTTTGTGTAGTGCAATAATGGTGAAATATCAATGCCACATTAAATTGAACCTTTCATTTACATACATGCACACATGTACACAGGGAGAAACAGGTGCAGGTAACTGTACAAGTACTAGTACATGAATGCAATCTTTGAATGTACTGTAACTTCCTGCTCCACCCTCGCTCTTTCACATTTCTTTTAGTTCAAAAGCCAGTTAGTACATCGACTGTAGTATGCAGTCTATGCAGGCATACACATGTAGCAATAAGACTTTGATGCAGATATGGTTTGCAGGCATAACCCCTGACAATCAGTGAGTGTGCATCAATAACTCTGAAACTAGAAAGACTGCATGTACAGTACAGTTGGGCCTGAGATCAGAGCTGATTGCAATCTATTGCAGTCAGACTACAGTCCATGTATGGAGCTGATTGCATTTGATTGCAATCACTGTATCCCAGGCTCCACTGTATAGTTGTAGTTCTCGTCTGTTTCGACATTGTCATGGCCACCCAACGAGGCACAGACAATTGATACAGCTGTTGAGACTGAATCAATGAGTCTGAAACTACACAGACTACACATAGTTCTTAACTCTCCCTAAATGTTCATGCCTCCAGACAAAACACTGAATCAACGAGTCTGAAGTGGCAAAGACTACATGTAGATGTATGTATACATTGTGTAGCTTACATACTTGTTCATGTACTTCCACATATGAGTGTACAAACTACATGTCTTACAGACACAAGTTTCATCCAAAGCCATCATTTTTTGTTGTGATACCTTCAATTCATTGTTCATTCCATGTTTAAATGATGATTGTTTTTTTTTTTTATTGGATTGAGTAAGTTCTTGACTGTATCACAATTAATATCTGTGTCTGCAGAATAACAGGCCATACAGATGTACATGTGCAGGTGCTAACACATTGTATGACTTTTGTCTGAACTCTCCAGCCTGCACTGTGCATTGTCGGTGTTTGAATGTGACACTGTGGCTGAACCTGAGGCACCTGCCTTGCACCTTCTACGTAATCAACTCATTTCCCCTTCCCCTCTCACTGCCCATCTCCAGGGCTCCCCCCTCACCCCAAATGAGTCCACCTGCTTCGACCCCAAAGCTGTTCTCCTATGCCATATCCCCTTGCCATGGAGTCCCGCTTTATGATCTACAAGACTGTGTCCTTAGAGTTCTACAGGTATTAGTTTCCAATTTTGAGTACAATGCAGGAAGTACTTGCATTAAAAACATTGACTTTGCTTGTACAATGAAACAAAATGAAAACTGAACTGTACTCAAACCCAAACTCCAGATAAGATCTTATCTGTGAAAGATAAGAAAAGATGGAAAATATTTGAAATGTACGGACTACAATGTATATTGGCACTTTGACAGAATATTACAAGAGGTCTATAGCACGATGGGTTCTCTCCTTTCTTTAACCATAAATATGATTCCACTATTAAGTTAATACTGTGCTATACAGTAACTGTGAAAACTGCCTCTAAATCTAAGCAACATTGCACAAACAAACAATCCCCCCCCCCCTCTCTTTCTTTCTCTCTCCTTCCCCCACCCCCTATCTGGTGCCCACCTAAATGTATTACACCCCCTCTGCTGGTGCCTGTGTCTCTCACCCCCCCCCCCCCCCCCCATTTTCTTTCTTCAAGCACTTCATTCACACTTCAAACACTTTCCATTCCTACGATGTTTAGTCCCTCCTAACTCTCCCTCCCCTTCTACTCGGTACTCTGTGGAAAAACTTTTTTGCACTTCAAAGAGTAAGGAGCAACTACAGAAGTTCCCTCAAGAGCTGCATGTATCAAATCCTCTAGACAAATAAAATTGTACCCATTTTTGCGATGTACAGTACATCTCTACCTTTAATAATAAAAAAAATATATGATATACGATTCGCTCCTCTGATTGTTATCTATTGTTCTTCCCTTCCTTTTGTTCGTACCTTCTTTATCTCCTTCCTCTCTTCACAAGCCAAGTGCTTTATTCTCAAGAAGCAAAACTGGCCATATTTCACACTCCCCTTGTCATCTCTCCACAATGCAAACACAGAGATTCGCTTCTAACGAGATTGAGCCACAAACGAAAGCAAAAAGTCACAGGTCCATTAGGACTCAGGCTTGTGCATAATACATTGTAGCTTGCATTTCAAGCCAGTAGACAATTTTTACTCAACATTGTAAGATTAAATGTGTGCACTTAAGTTCTCATCTAGCACATCCGAAAATAGACAAAAGAAGAGGATATTACAACATGATTACATATAGACCGTAATGAACGTACATGTATTTTACTTATGGTGAGAAATATCTCACAGACATTAGGACACAGGTTTGTGCATAATACACTGTAGCTTGCATTTCAAACCAGTAGAGATTTCTACTCAATATTGTGAGGATTGAAAAAAAAAACACATTTGAAAAACACATTTATTTCCTTCAAACAGATACAAAGTAATATTTGTCATAGTAACGAATACAGTTTATATCTCTACACAAATTTGAAGGAGGCGAAAACCCGAAAAGCAGAGCTTGAGTTGGGGTCGCCAGATACAAATAAGTAACAAGTTACGTACTGTAATGACATCATATGTAATTGCATATATAAAAAAGGAAAAAATTAAGAGTATAAGAGAAACATACAGTAGATGGAGAAGAGGGAGAAGAAATGTAGGCATTAGAAGAAAAGTTCATTTGAACAAAAGAGTAAACTGGTCGCAATAACGTAATATTAAATATGTGTCTAGCTTGTTTGGACTAATTGCACTCTAGTTCATCTCTGGCACATCCAACAATTGACGGAAGAAGAAGATATTACAAAATGTAAATGTAAGTAGACCCTAAAGTATGTATTTTATATTTGGTGAGAAATATCTGACAGCCGGGAAGTCACGACTACAAAGGCCTATAGATCTATAGACTTCTGAAGTACTCGCACAACTCAGCATGGCCATGCGCTTTCCTGATCCACTCAGCTCTCTCAGAAAGCCAACTTCCTCTCTGCCTCTCTCTCTCTCTCTCTCTCTCTCTCTCTCTCTCTCTCTCTCTCTCTCTCTCTCTCTCTCTCTCTAGCCCCGTTCATATACCACAACCATGATAATACCGCTATATTATCGATGCACATTGGTAAGCAAGTTTCCAGCGAGTCGCCAAAAGCACCATTCATAAAGCCGTAATATCGTGGTGTTTTGAACAGCGGGACTTTCTCCACACACCTGACATATTCCGCTAATATCCATACAAGCAGTGTGATTAGCTGCAGCGCGGTGCACAAGGCGCAAAATTTTCAGGTTTTTTGCGGACACAGTTTATAAGATTCGCTTTCCGCAATACTGCGGTATTATAACTAGGTCTTGATCGGCAAAATAGCCACAAAACAAGCGGAAAAAAGGAAGAAGCAAATACCGCATTAATTCAGTGATTCCTGTTCATATATCCTGCTATCGGAAATGCATCGGCAAAATTGCCTAAAATGCGCTTATTTTGCAGGCGGTGTATATGAACGGGGTTTCTGAAAGCCAACTTCCTCTCTGCCTCTCTCAGGTCACAAACTTGCATCTCTACTCCATCCATTTTCTCTCTCTCCCTATCCCCATCTCCATCTCTCACGGTCTCCAGTTTGGACGTAAAATCAAGTGCAATGAACACAGAAACGCCATACGTCACCTAGATCCACAACATAATGCAACATTTGCGACAAGTTTGCCAATGCTTTACCAATAGCTGCATGTAGAAACAGCAGTCACTCAAATCATGCAGTATTTGCTTCTTCCTTTTCCGTCCATTTTGCTGCTATTTTGTGGCTTGAAACCAAGGGGAAATACATGTATTGTAGTATCGTGGAAAGCAAGTCTTATTAACTCCTACAAAATACATGTAGCTGTAAATGTTGTGGCTTGTGTATGGTGCTCTGGCATGTGTTTTACTAATAGCAATGCTCGTATTGCCCAGCAGTAGTCATCATTGCATGTGTTTGCTCTAGCTAGGGGTGTGGGGAGGGTCCACTAATCCCAAATACTGCAATATTATGTTTTTTTGTGTAAATGAATTAGTGTTTTAAAGAGGCTTGCTGGAAACTTGTGTACCAACGTGCATCAGTAATATATTGCGAAGCTATAGCCAGGGCTAGACAGACATCAAATACACTTACAGTGTAAATGATACATTTGGCCAAAAATACTATCAATCTCACCATTTACACTAACTAGTCTGAAAAAACGCATTTTGAAGACAAAAGACACACAAAGACTTATTTTGACAGTTGGTGCACATGCATCACATGCTATTGACACTCGAGGGCAGCACACAAGTCACATGCAAAAATCTGTAAGTTGACCTTACAAATAAAACTTCCTCGCTCCAGATCATCATTTCATATACTGGAAAAACTACCTGTAGTTTTTGAAAAATTATTACGACTGGTAATGGTCTCCAAGGCATCAGGGTCTACAATGTATCATGTTAGGTCTTAAAAGTAGTTACAGGTAAGAGTTTGATGTAGTAGTCGTTAAAGACTACAGCAACTGTCATGTTTGATTTCAAAATACCAAGAAAGGTTCATCTCAAAATGATGAAATGATTGAAATATAAACAGAATTACAGTTTGTATTCATTACCACTATAGCACTTCTTTCCTAGACCCCTTTCAATACATTCAAAGTAAATGACCATTTCAAGCACAAAAACCTAACATGACCCAGGGGGGGGGTTCACCAAGCTGTTCGTAAGTTACGAACGACTTTACGAACGACTGGTGATCCCTTCGTGTGCTAAATGCGATACCACACTTTGTTCATTGAGAATCTGATTTAGCACAAGAAGGGATCACCAGTCGTTCGTAAAGTTGTTCGTAGCTTACGAACAACTTGGTGAAACACCACCCAGGCCGAGTAAAAATCATACACTTTCTGAATGTTAGGTGATCTTGAGAGAACACTCCAAAGCAGGCCTTTTATTTTCTGTCACTGGGGATCACGGCCCTATCTTATGAAAGGAGTTGCGATTGATCTGGATTGATCCCAAACATTTATCCCCTACGTGTACCTGTAGAGTTAGGAATCAATCGCAATTCTTTATAAAACAGGGCCCAGGTGTATTCTAAGTGGCCATAGCTACCTGAGTAGTTCCCTACAGTTCAAACTTTCAGCAATATTGTGTCCAGTAGGATGGTGGTACATGTACATGTACAAGTAGTATGATGTGATTGATGGAGATTGATCCGAGAGGGAAACTACTATATGTGCGCATAATTTTGCAGTGTGAATGCCATTACATGAATAATGTTAGAGCAATATTATTTGTGACCCGATCATCATAAAAACAATCCTTTTTTTCCACGCACCACAACTCTCAACTACATGTACGATACAGGTTTAAATGGCTTTACAGTATGCACGCACATAATCAATAGCACGCCTGTCCAATGAAATATAAATTCCCCACATAGTTCACACTTCACAGTGTTTCTTTAATAGCATCAGACTTGAATACATGTAGTACAATGTAGCTCTTGCACATAAATGTGAGGTTCTACCCTGTTTCGAGGTATTAAACATCTTTATTATGCATTGTTTTCAAAGGACGGTCCACACAAAAGTGAACCTATCTCACAGTGTATAAGAGGACTTGCTGAGTGAACTGTGCCTTCTCTATTGTACCAGACTGATTCACTGAGAGCTGTTACCCTGCCAAGGTTTCTGACTTCCTCCTTCTCTCAGTTCAAGGTCACTTTTGTTGCCATTAAAGGGGAACAAAGTCCTAATGGCAAGCAGGTGGGGGGGGGGGGGTGGTACTTTGTAAGTAGGCATTACGAAATGAACACACAGCACCATTACCGGTATTGTGCTTTAAAGACAGGATAGCCCGTTTGCAACAGTCATGGAACTCAGTAGAAATCAGCAGTTAGAAATCAGCAGTTTGCCATAAAGTGCATGAAATCTCAAAGTCAAAGGTCCACCGTTCACAAACTTATTCAGGAAAAGTGAAAAACTATCCCCACTTCCATAGTAAGTTCGTTACAACCCTATTTCAGAACAATTATCGTATTTTATGTATTGCAGTCTCCAGTCTCTGGGCAGCTACAGGCAGTCAATATTTACACACACTGTCCATGTATTAAGCAATCAATAAAATTCCACTAAAAAGTCAGTTTCCAGAACTACTGAAGCTCTTACATGAATACAATATTTTCATCCATTCATCCATTCATGTATTAGGGATACATTGCAGGTGTACATTTACAGCACATTGTACAATGGACAACATGACTCAAGGAAGTCCATTTCATGGTATCGGGTGTCAAAAGTAGCCCCCACAAATGTTTCCCCCTTGGATCATGGACCCTATAAAATGCATTTCTTAGGAGCATACAATCCAAACTGTTATTTACAATACAATGTAACATGGTACTTCCTCACTATTTGTCAAATCATATTTCTGCTCTTAAACATATTTACATGTACTTGTTTATAAAGGCTTTTAATACCTCTTTAATACACTCCAACATAGAACAAAGAAAGAGGTCCACCCAATTTCAGGTACAGCTGATGAACAAGTCCTTGTGTGTAGTGATGTGCATTGAAGGATGTAGGAAAAACTGTATGGCAATGTTGACAGTCTGGGTTCTACATGTGTGCTCACTTCGAAGTTCGTGTACATCATAATATTCACAGTTCATGTTCTTTACAGTTTGCGACCCACAGAGTAGCCTAGGCCCCGTCTTTTCAACAGTTGTGACCGATCTGAATTAAAGGGATAGTCCACCCTTAAGCTAGTAAGTTTTCAATAAAGGCAGAAATATTCAAGAAATGAATAAGTGAAGGTTTGACAAAAATCTGTTAAAGGATACAAAAGTTATGATCCTGGAACCAAAGAAGAATACTGTACACCTGTAAGACCTGTTGTGACTGTATGTTCTGCCATTACAATACGTGTACCAGCAGTTTGGGTCCTGTTATCTTATTCTTTACCATTAAAGTATGCCTTACCTTTACAATTTATAGGAGAAAATAATGGCTATTTATGATACCAGCACATGTATCATCTGTGGATAGCTTTACCTGTACATTGTGCATCAGTTTGAGAAGTCTCAACAAACATGTATACAGTGTCAAGTGTACACAGAAATATTCAAAAATTTACATACAAAGCTGTTAATGTCACCACCATTTGTTACAAATTTGAATATTTCTCTTTGCTGAAAAAAAAATAATAATTACTGAGCTCTGACTTTGAACAAACAAAGACTGGTAGTGTTCGAGCGACCAAGCCAAAGGAAGTCCTCTTACATTGTGCACTGTAAATGATTAATAAGGGTCTATGTGCGTTCACAGTCCTTCAGCAATGGTGAACAACTTAGCTTGTGTACAGACCCTGACCCACATACTGTCTTATTCTGTCATTTCATTTGTACACATATTATTCTAAATACCGTCTTGTGTCATTTGTTTTACAGGTATTTCTTTATTATCATGTTGTTACATGTAATGTTTTTAATTTTTTACGGTCGAATAAACAATAAATATAATAATAACTAGTACAGTACAAGATGGTAAATTTATGTTGGGACAATATGATGGAGAGTGGGTGATATTCTGTATGAAAGATCAAGTAGAGGTGACTTTTGCATCAAGTTCATGTAATACAATTGTATGTACCGGTACTACATGTGCATGTTCATGAAACATACAGGTACAGTACATGTATACAGAGAAGAGGAATATAAATAGAAATGACATCATATAACCGCAGTGTGTGCGAGAGAAGGGAGATCTTTAATCAGATGATGTCATCCACTGCAGAGTAATATAAAGTCACTGGGAAGGGGGTCCATGGAGAGACAGTAGGAGGAAAAGAGAGAGAATAAAGGGAGGGGAAACAGACGGAGAGGGAGAAAGAGAGACAGGCAAAAGAGATTTGTGATTCAGAAGTTCAGATCAAAATAAAGGGAAGATAGAAAAGACAAAGACAGACATGTTTGTAGACACTATGTCAAGAATGAGAGACAATGAGATAGAGACACATTGAGGTGAGCATGGAGATACATATTGAGAAAGAGAGATGTACACAGAGAAAGGGAGATAAAGAGAGAGAGAGAGAGAGAGAGAGAGAGAGAGAGAGAGAGAGACAGAGAGAAAGAGAGAGTAAAGAGAGACAGACAGACAGAGAGCGCAAATGGAGAGGGGGATGATAAAGAGAAGTGGAGACAGAAAAAGGAAAATACTTAAAAAGAGGGAAAGGATGATTGAACAGTGAATGAGACAGAGGGAGAGAAAGGAAGTGAAAGAAAGAAAAAGAGAGAGATAGGGGAGAAGGGGAGAGAGAGAAGGGGGAGAGAGAGATAGAAAGGGGAAGAAGGGGAGAGGGAGTGTGGGGAGAGAAGTGGGAAAAGAGAGAGTGGAGAAGAAGAAGAGAAAGAAGAGAGAGAGAGAGAGAGAAGTAAAGAAGAAGAAGAAGAAGAAGAAGAAGAGAGGGAGAGAGAAAGAGAGAAAGCACCTTGCATCAGGTGAGATCATCATACACGTACATGAAGGTAGAGATGAGAATCTCATAAAGTGACATCAATGCCCACGGCCCTGTCTGCACCATAGGAAATTACTCATTTGTTTAGAATCCTGGGAAATCAGCGCGCTTGTTCACTCACGTTTCTCTTTTTTTCCCCCCACTCTACATGAACGCAACCTTGCCATATTTTACTCTTTTCCAGGGCTTATTCTTGTCAAGAATTGTACTTGTACATCTGGAGAGATTCATCCTCATGCCATCCCCATGCCTTCAAACCTTGATACTCTGAACAAATTTGACCCTTCATTCCATATTACATGAAGTTCCATCATCCACTGCCCTGCACCCCCCCCCCCCCCCCCCTCCCAACCCTCCGCCTTTTCCCTCTCTCTCTCTCTCTCTCTCTCTCTCTCTCTCTCTCTCTCTCTCTCTTTAAACCATTGATTTCTTACTCACCATGAAATCACACCCAATTTCATCGTCACTAGCAACCCTTCCCCCACAAACAGAGAAAATAAATAAAGAAGGCGCACTCTCTTATTCGTGTAAATCATGCAAAGGATAGAGTACTGTGAAGTCTCCATCGTCATTGTACCATTCGAATATTTTCCTTTCTTTCCACAGGTCATCTATACATCATGTATGTAGTTCAGAAAGCACAGATGTGCAGTTTTCATTGTAACTACAGCCCAACAATATGAGAAGGTACAGTGTGCATGTTGTACAGTATGCACATGGTTGCATCTTGCAAGTCCTCCTCATTGATGGCCACACAAAAAAGTCATTCACACATTGGCACGTTCCATGGCAATACCGCAAATGCTCCCCTCAGAAACCTGCCGACAGAGATAGGTCAGAAATCCTGGACGACTTTCCTGTTCACATAAAGGTCATCATTGTCATTTTAGCTGTCGCTATGACAACCAAACATCAATCTTCTCCCTTTGGCAGATGAGTTTGACAACAAAAATAGATAAGTTGTGAGTCAAACTGTCAAAAATAACCTCTTGATTACTTATCAAACGTTTTGGGTTTACAAGTCCTCTACAGCTAACACACATGTTATGGATCAAAGATTCCTACATTGTACAGTGTAAGGTGCAGGATTCACACAACTCTGTCGCCAAAAATATTGCTTCTTGCATATATGTCAGCCAACAGCAATATTTTATAAGCAAGCAGACCTGCAAGATCACTCTTTTCAGCCTTGAATCAGGTTTTAACTGTTATAATATCTATTTATACATGGTTCAATGCACTAAAAATACTGTATGTTTCTACAACAGTTTCAACTTTTCAAGGAATGATCTTTGTATAAAATGTACCAATCCTACAGTACAGGTGTGAATCATGTCAGTATGTACTGAAAAGTGGTGGGAAGTGAAAACAAAACTAATCAAAGTAATGGACAAATGTACTCTAAAAAAGAAAAAATAACCTGAGTGATCTGGATGAACGCAATCTAATAATTAGAAGTAAACTTTGTAGAAGGTCGACTACAATGTATAGTACATACATGTGTACTTTACTCATATTTTTGTCCCTTATAATACGCCTAACATTGTATTTTCAGTATAAAAATTGCAAAATAATGGCCCCCTGATTTTACGAAAAAAACATGCAGGAAAAAAACAATAATAACCATCTAGTGATCTGGGGCCATATTCATGAATCCTTACTAGCCTAGTTTGTTTTTTAAAATGCATGTAGCTGAATGCACTTTAGTTAACTAACTACATGTAGGCTTAGTAAGGTTTCATGAATATGGCCCCTGGATGAGAGCAATCTAACAATTAGAGGTAAAACTTTGTAGAAGGTCAACTACAATGTATGGGACATATGCTCATATTTCAGTCCCTTACACGCCTAACACTGTATTTTCAGTATAAACATCGCAAAATAATGGCCTCCTGATTTTAAGAAAAAAAAACAGACAGGATTCTGTACTACATTCCTATATTGAAAGGTACAAGCTCCCAACATGCAAATAAAATCTCACATGAGTAACTTTATGGCACACCAAATAAAACAACACAAAACATTATTATTGATTCAATAACATTAAATTTGTCCTCATTATCACTTAAAGTATCAAAGTATGTCCACACAATTTTTACATCAAATACTTGTAATAAAAATCATCCACTGTTGTAATTCTGCGATAAAAATCAATGTTTTTGTGACAGCATTACTTGATTTATTTTGCATTCCATGAAGTTAGTCTATGTAAAGTATGCGGTTATAAGTTAAACCACCAATGTGTACATGGGTCATTGTGTGTTTGTGTACTCCCTTCACTCGTTTTACAGTTATGTTTTCATTTTTCAAATTTGAATTTTTTTTACTATAAATCTATAATATTACCATTTCTTCTCAATTCTGTAGGATTTCATGATTTTGTTTTACTTGCATTTTCTAGCAATTTGGGGCAAGATGAAAATTCCTTCCAAGTACTAATCCCTAAGAACCTTTTAAAATCAAACAGGATCATAACAGTTACAATCTGCAATCGCTTTACAGTATGCATGTTACACTCGTTTATCGTGCGTACATTCATATTAGCTCCCCAAATAATCTTTGAGACAAACCTCTAAAAGTTAGACTTATATCTCTTATCACTTTTTTATCTACATGTAGCTTGCTTTTAACTTTTCAGACAATGAACTGTTACACGTTATAGATCTACTGTACGTGTGTACACTGTAGTTCAAATGCCAACAAGTTTGGACGCTTCTGTGAAGGGCCCTAGATGTTCGTTTGTTAGGTCAACAATCTCATTTCATCTGCAGTCAGTCTCACCCTGAACTCTCTTACTTACATTCTGAACCTTGCAACACCAGAACTTCTTGCACAAATAGATCTAATGGCACGGCAATGGCGGTCTTCACTGGTCTGTACCAAATAAGAAATTACACAGCGAAGGGGGCTCTGGACAATTCACCATAGCACTCCATGTACATTGATGCAAGAAAGAGCCCCATGAGAATTAGATGTCCTTAATAGTCTATTCGGATTATGCAAAACAGAACTATCGGGGCAGGGTGTTTGATTCATGACACCAATCTTGAAAACTTACAATCATGTCTTGCCCCTGCAAATGAATGTGTAGAATCTACTTGAGAAAGCTTAAAAATAATATGGGCAGGATTAAAGTAAAGGGTGATATACCTAGACAAAATGGGTTAGGGTTGTGGTTAAAGTTAAGCTGTAGCGTAGAGTCTACATCTTAGGTGACTGTCACAAAAGGACTGTACTTTCACTGGAAGAAGAAGAAAAGAAAGTCTTTCCTGAAATTGAAAAGTTGCAGACACTGCACCTACGTACTAAACATTGTCATGATTGTCTTGACTCGGTTTTAGTATTTGACGAGGTCTATACTGCAAATTATAGTCTACAATTGCATACATTGATAGTCGGAATCATAACTTAAGATGTTGTAAGAATGATTGACCTACCAGCTTTGTGTTCGGCCACTGCCAACTT
>OZ022588.1:1583246-1605746 GCA_963669155.1 Arbacia lixula
TAAGGACCTTCTTATATCGCGTACTAAAAGCTCCATCGACGTAGCATAGACGCCGCGGACAAGGAAAGAACGTAACAACATTTCTACTGCGCGGCTACTGCGCGGCTACTGCGCGGCATGATGTTGGTCGTTACCTATCTGAACTCTGGAGTATGAATCTTGACCTGCTAGATCATTATGCTTACGCGTCGGAGACGTAGGTACAACGTGTCGCAATCTGCACGGACGTAGAGAGAACGTAGCGGGAACCGCCGCACGGACGGCGCCTGCGCGCACAATGAACTCAGTGGGAACACCACTAGCGCACCATGAACGTATCAAGGACGTAGCGCAGACGTAGCATGCACGGGACGATTTCATATTTTTCGAAAACAAGGAAATTATCGCTACGTCCCTGCCATTTTTTTTCCGGAATTTCAAGGACGTAGCGGGTACTTCCTCCGGTGTAATGGGGGGGGGGGGGGGCATAAAACAGTTACGAGTCGCGTTTTACCCCTCTACGGTGTTTTTCAATGATCCACCCAATCTGCACAGAGATTCACGACATAGATGCGACAAAATGAATGTGTGTTCCCCCTGTCCTTATCCATGCTTGCTACACTTTGGCGGTTGAGACCATCTGGAAGTCTGTGCTAAAAAAATGCAGTAACGTTTAAAAACGAAAATTGAACCGAACTTACACGGAGCTTCCAAACACCCATCCATCTCTCCACTTTTCATTCTCCCACACACACTCTCTCTCTCTCTCTCTCTCTCTCTCTTTCTTTTATAATGTCCACTACTCTTCCCCAGCCCCCCCATCCCCACCCCCACCCCCGCCTCTTCCCCACTCTTCAACCACTCCATTCATATCTCTCCTCTCTTTCGTTCTCTTCTTCCATCGTTTTTTTTTTCTCTCTCTCTCTCTTTCCACACTCTCCTCCTTTGTTGTCCTTTTTGGGTTAATTTTAGTTATCTTTCTGTACCCAAGCTCACTCGTTCCCTCTTTCTCTTGTCTACCTATTTCCCTTCTCTCTTCATTTTTCCAGATATAGAACATACACAATAATACGCAATAATGTCCATTAAAATTACTTTTATTGTAAAATCATGTACGATGAATAAAAAAAGAAACATAGCTTAAATAGGTCTACAATTTACATAACACTTTATGAATACAGTTCCCATCATTAAAATATGTGCAATGATATCATTCTATAATCAAATAACTATGTTCTCGGGAAGAATGAGGTGTGATTTACAAAAGTAGGTTAACAATAAGTCTGGCAACAGCTATGAGGATGACCGTTCTGGTAATCATCTTTAACAATTAATTATACTAGGTGTTAAATCTTTTGACAATTTTCAATTATAATCAAAGCTATATCACACCTCAAATCAAGCTTGAATTGATAAATCCTAAAATCTAGGAATGCCAACTTTATATAAGCAAATGTTCCTACAAATAATTTTATTTTATGAGATTTTCACCTTTTAACAAAATTGGACCTTAACATTCTGTGTGCATCAAATAGTAATTCAGAACATAACAATAGTCTGTTTCATGTTAATCTACAACGTCTTTCCTTCAGAAAGCATCATGCGTTATAAATGAAATTGTGAGGGCAGTTGCTAGTAGATTGACAAGTGTGAGAGGCCTACAAAATAGCCATCGTTGTGAGTTGACCTGATACACGCACATTTTTAGGTCTCGATTTGTCCAAAAATTAAAATCTTATTTATTCAGAGGACTATTCAGAAAAGTAATTGATGACATGTCGCAAAACCTGCTTGTTATTTTTGATTATTTTTCAGACTTGCCAACAGTTTATTTTTAACACCTAGCATGCCTTGTATAAACATCGGATAGAAATGCCGTCTTACTAGGACACATTTGAGAATAGCCCCATCATCGATTGGATCATTATAGCTTTGCCAAAGCGATCACCGGTCCGGAGCCAATGGCTAGCTGCCAATGTGCTCTTTCATTTCTGAGTACTGAGCAGGAATGAATTAACCGCCACACTAAAGAAGCCATGGTTTTAATTTTGATTTCTATTCGTTGAAGGCTTGCTTGCGTGGCGTGTGTACCAACAATTAAAGACAGGGTGTCCCTTTTGTAGGTCAAACAATACAAAGGGCACGGAAAATGGAAGAAGGACACTGTCTATACATCGTACTAGCAGTGTGCGTGTAGTCAAGAGAATGGGCACAGCAGGCCAACATTAGATTTTCGATTCCATAATGCACGTATGATGAATAGCCTATCTAGGCAATTATATAACGATCACATTTTGCCTTGCTGTTGCCGTTATTCCCATTTCCATGACGCATTGATATATGGTACTAAAAACGACAATTTGAGATCAAAATGAGAATTAAGTATCAATTAATCATAAATCGTGTGAGGAATTACAGCTATTATAAATAAGCCTACGAGACGAAAGCACTGCATGTAATGATAAAACTCATCTATTTCTTAAAATGTTATAGGAACTTTTTTTATATCCCTGACATTGCACGTTTATGCATGCTAGCTAAAAGCATATGTCCGATTTATTTACCTCATCGATATCATGTTGATCTAGGATGATTACTTAAATCTTCATCACATGTATGTACGTTTTAATAATTGTAGTTCGTTTTGGACCATCGGGAGACGATACTCTCTCTTCAAAACATTAAGATAAAAACAATAGTTTGTTGCAAAGCATTCTTTTCTCTGCGCACCTGCCCCCAGCCTCTTTTTCTATTCACCACCGTTTACGTTTCATCGCGTTATTCCACTTCTGTTCGTAAAAAGTTGAAGCTAAAACATTAAGTTGTAAGTGTTATAAATACAGTTAGGTCTTTCCCATTCTTCTCCCCACGAATAAATCAAATATAGCGGAGTAATCCGGTTACGATGTGCTACCGGAAGTTAATTTCTTTTGGCGTTCATCAATGTGTAATAATTGTACAGAATGATATATTACATAAGCCTACTGATGCAACAACACACGTTACTTCAAAGGTACAACAAATCGCTGTGTCTTTCATATTCGTGTTTGAAGATGATAACGCTCATTAACTCGTTGTGTGCCAGATGTGACTTTATTAACAAGGAACACTCATAATCAACAGAGAGCAGCAGTTTATCTGACACACAATGGGCTAAAAGGATAAAGTCCAGTATTGGCTTTCCATGTCTGTATTTATCCCAATTGATCGAGTTTCACAAGGGGATGCAGCTGGAGGCGCTGTTTTAGTTGAAGAGCAAGGTGATTGGGCTTCTTTCGCGCGATCCTCGGCGGTTTCCTGTTGACATGAAATAAAAGATTAGTAGAAAATGTAAACAACACAAAGAGTTGCAATAACTGGTTTGATTTAAATCGTAAATGAAAGTCACAAGGACGTTGTAATGGAGATACGTGTTAACTTGCGGATGATATTGACGTAACGCGAATAGATCTATCGTGAATATGCGATTGATTACACAATATACATATATACAGTAGTATACAATATGGTAATCTTGACTTGCGTCAATTGTGGCGTATGATACGGGAATGAGAAATATATAAATTACAATATATGTTCTTACATCCAGAGACATTTTCAAAGAAATGGGCCGTGTCACTGTTATCATCTTATGAGTAATGAGGTGTGGGCGTGTGTCTGCGTGTGCGTTTGTATGTATGTATGTTTGTGGATTGGTGACCACCAGAAGACTTATACTTCCATTGCCAAATTCAGAAGAGTATCACCGGCATAATAATTGCTTTTGAGCCAGGCCAACTAACATGTTCTTTACATCAGATGAGGTTTAGCCAATAATGATTGATTACCATGGCAACTTCATCAAGTGAGCAACGCCGCTAAAATGGCGTATATCCAGCTCATATCGCGTGGGAATTTGCATACGCTCGCACGCCTTGGGAGCTTTTACCTCGAAGCCGCGATTATCGTAAGCGTTGTCATGTTGGATGGATATGTTATTTTTATTGTTGTTTTTGTCCCAGTTGGCATTGTCCTCCATTTTGGCCTCCTTCTGCTGACTCGTCCCTCCGTTGGATGAAGAAGTCTCGTCTCTGTCAGTGTTGGGCCGTCTTCTCACAATCAGCTCGATCTGATCTCCGTCGTCATTCTCGATGACGTCACGGATGGATGAGTCAGTGAGCTCCCGCACGCTCCTGCCGTTGAGTGCGAGGATCTCGTCCCCTGGCTGCGGGGGTGGGGGTGGGGGGGGGGAGAGCGATAATTACATGTAGAGAGAGAGAGAGAGAGAGAGAGAGAGAGAGAGAGAGAGAAAGAGAGAGAGCGAGAAGGAGCGGGGGGAGGGGGAGAGAAAGAGAGAGAGAGATTGGAAAGGAGAGACAGAGCAGAGAGAAAGATGGGGGGGGGGAGAGATAGAGAGTGGAAAGGAGAGACAGAGAGACAAATGGAGACAGGGAGCAGGAGAGAGAGAGAAAAATGGGAGGGGGAGAGAGAAAAGATCAGGAGAGAGAGAGAGAGAGAGAGAGAGAGAGAGACACACACACACACACACACACACAGGGGGAGAAGAATATAATGCGCGGAACGCACTCTGAATACATCAGCTGTTGCTACTCGGACAAACATCGGACAAGCTTTCGAATTACTGTTGATAACGTATTGTTTCAACGTTATCAACAGTAATTGATGACGTTGATACAATACGTTATCAAGAGTAATTCGAAAGCTTGTTGGTAACGTATTGTTTCAACGGCATGCAGACCTATTGCACAAATAACGAACATGATATATTCTCCACATTAAATTTTGTGCTTCACTTAGTGATGTAATTACACACTCTTCCTTTTAAATAAATAGTCCACCTTGGAGTCAAGTTGGTTTCAATGACAGCAGAAACATGAAAGAAACATATAAAAGCAATTTTGACGAAAGTCCTTCAAAGGAAAAAAAACGTTATGATGTTTTAAAATCTGAAGCTTATGACGTTACGTGCAAGGTACTCTTCCATTATGTTGTGTGATGTATGGTTCCATAAATTGCTCTCGTTGATAAAGGAAAATTGTTTCCATAGAGGTATGTGTGTAAAAACGTGTTTCCAGTGATGTATCAAATGCACAGGTCAAATAATACATATCTTAATGAGAAAATTGGCATTTAAAAAGATGATCGTACACAACATATTGAACGTGACGTCACAACAACAAAGGCTTGTAAGAACTAATGACACGTGTTTTTTTCTTGAAGTAATAAATGACTCACTTTAGAATGGTAAATTCATTAGCCCGTATCCTGAACCAAGGTTCAACGCAAACGGTGTACCAAATCTGTACTTAATACGCAACCGCAGACTGAACCTGTACTAAGTTGGATCTCTGTTCTGAACACTGGTTAGAGGAAAGAGTATAACTGTGATAAAATTACCAAGAGGTGAGTCTTCGTTGCTGATATCGGTTTCCTGGCGAACGTCACCAGAAAGCTTGAATGACCGTCACGTCTCTCCTCCCGTACTTCGAACGCACAGACTCCCGATGTCCGCTCAACGGTGACAAAACAGAAATCACTGTCTAGGTCCTTCATGAGGGAGAGAGAGAGAGAGAGAGAGAGAGAGAGAGAGAGAGAGAGAGAGAGAGAGAGAGAGAGAGTGAGAGAGAGAGAGAGAGAGAGAGAGAGAGAGAGAGAGAGATATATGGGGGATGGATGGGGTGGGGGGAGAAAGGTGTAGACAGGGACAGATGGATAACCGGTGAGAAAGCGGATGATCAAAAGGAAGAGGACAAACAGAAGTGGTAAAGGGCATTGTTTCATGTTGCTGGTCATGGAGTTGGGAATTTTTGGAGCTCTTAATATTAGGTGTCAAAATATTCGGCCCAACATTTTGTGGATTTGTGATTTTTAAACACTAATTACTCAAAATGTGAATCATTTTAGGGCAAATAACTTTCAGCAAGTATGTAAAATGAACAATACATGAATTCAAGAACATTGGCAAGAAGATTGCTCAGGATCACCTTTTGAAGGCCATTTTTTCTTTCTTTAAGGCCATTGTGTCCCATTTGCAAAAATGGAACTAGGTAGGAATTAGCAGTATACCCTAACAAAAACGTATATGAAATCTAACAGCCGTAGCCTCACGAACATTTCCAAAAATAGTGAACAACTATCCTTGTTTACGTTTGACCCGCAGTGAGCATTGCTCCCATTGAAGTCATGCAGCGCGAATCAGACAATGTGCGAACCATAGCGCATAGCGGTCTCCGGTGTCTAGGCTACAGGTTTCGGAAAACCAGCCCAAAACCTCCTCAAAATCTTCTGATCGCTATAATTTCGCTTTAAGTCAGTTTCCAATTATATTACTGAGAGAGAATTACTTATGCAGTATCTTATCAAATTTTCCGTGGTTTGTACAAACTTGTTTTGACCTGCAAAAGGGAAACACTGTCTTAAAAACTCACACAATATATGCACACAAAGAACCACACTTTAAGACAGAGCATAGAGGTGGCAGAGTACGGACCAGAAAATTTGACTTGAGGAAAATATGTGAAAACTTTGATAAATTTAAATTTTATTTTGATCAGTTTTTGATCAGCTTACGGTATTTTGTACTTAATTACTAAAGAGGCGATAACCCATATAAAGCTACCAGTTTTCAAATGAATTCATATGAATTCATAAACTAGACACATTGAACTATCACACAATCATAGTGAGGCTATGCCACCTGAGATGGTACCCATATGTCTTTGGCCCCGGGCCCATGGACAGGAGTATTTTCATTGTCCATCTTGTATAAGAGGTGTTAAATATCTCATCACGAAAAGAGCATAAATGCCACTTACCCCATTGGACATGCTTGGACTGATGAAATCACTGAAGAGAGAGAAGGAGATATAGAATTAAACGAACAGGTCTATTTCAGAAAACATATAAGTAAGTGTTGTCGAAAAAATACTTTTGCAGCACTAGTATAACACAAAACTCTTAATTGTTACAACATATGTGTTTATGATTCGAACATCCTTATTTTCCTCCAATCAGATGACAAGATTAACAAATAAATGAGGTACATAATTATGTTAAGGTTCGACTGAATGCGTACCACATGTACAGTGACATATGTTTGATTTCGGGATCACGTGACAGGATAGTTTGAAAGGAATATCTCATGATAAAAAAGGTAGCATCCTAAATGTATAAGAACGGGATCTGCGTTCGCGGCAGAGAGGCCTGTTCTCTCGTGATTATAAATGGGTGCCTTCATCTTCAGAGCAACTACATCACAGTTTCAGTAATTGTGTATAATTTTAAACATTTATTTCGGACACATTCCGTCTTTCAGGACGCTCATTAGAGGCACCGACATCACACAAATATAACAATCTACATTGATTTCGTGAGTAGAAATATCCACACTTACTTGTCATGCGCAGGGACAGAAATCTCCATTGCTTTTAGCTGTATTACAGTGGCCTGGCCGGTCTGCTCCATCATCAATCTACTGAAGAGGATGTCAGGGTTTTCTAGGAGTTTTGTAGGAGTATCAAGGTCTGCCAGCTGACCGCTATCCAAGACTTACGCAGTTGGATTCGTATAAGTTCAGCGCGCGGAGCTCAGAGTAACAACACCTTCCTGATGATGTAAATAAAATGATTAATGTATAAGAAACAAGGCAGCGTGAACTTTCAACAACTGCTTGACCATAGACATTCGCCAATTCACTGAAGAAACATAACACTGCGATCTATAAGAGTTAAAGTTTGGAGTTTACCATGACTGACATGTATGTGCAAGTCAAGTGCCAATTTGTACATGTACCCGCGTAATAACAGACTAGCCAGATCAACCCCAACCACGGTGACACAAAACCTATTCAGAAGAGGCCTAAATAGAGGTATACAATCGCGCTTACAACTAGGATACCATTATGTTCAATTACACCAACCCCGTTTGACACAAGCATCCAAATAACAATAACCTTCCTTGCCAAAGAACGAATAGGCATATCCTGGTAATTGAGAATGTTCTTGGCAAGTTTATTGTTGGGTAACGTCCTTTTGGTGGCCTCAAAGCTTCCCTGAAAATGAGCGTGCTGCTATCCCCTACTTGAAACGTGACATTATCAAAATGTTTATCAGTAATAGCTGTCGACTCTTGCCAGTTCAGTGATACAGTTCATTCCAGTTTGTGGGATTATACCGTTGTGTCTCCGAACGAAAACATACGCAACATTATTGTTGAAAATGTAAAATTCGATTATATGCCCTTATCAACGCGACTTACTTTAATCATGTTAATAGACCAAGGATGTAGAAAGCGGAGCTCCACATCCTTGGACAGACTAAAGCAAAAATACTTACCATTCAATAGATCTTCGCTTGGTATATGCGAAATGTCTTTATACATTCCACAGACACGTGACAGACGAAATGGCGTGCATTCCATGAATGGATCTCATGACGTGATCTTCAATGATAACAGTGCAGAAAACATGTCTGCATTCCGTCTGCAGTGGGTATATACTTTAATTAGTTTGGAATTGTGGTATGTAAAGTAGGTCTATAACGTTTCCTCGAAATAAAATGTCAACAATTCTAGATCCGGCCCAAACCATAAAGGCTACTGCGTGTTCTGGTTGTGTGTATTGGATCAAATGCAATTATCGTGATTATTGCTCATTGGACTTTGCAATGCCACGAAGTGCCAGTATTTACTTAATGTTTACTATTTACAATCTTGCCGCGTCATGCGATAAGCCGTCGAGCGAGACGTTTACCTTTTGATTGGTTACCTTGCGAGAGTGCTTTTATTTGTGCGTCGAGCATATAGATCTATACTGGACAAAAGACCAAACGAAGTTATGTCACCTTGCGTTGTGCGCAAGTGTGTCAGAACTGGCTCTCACCCAAGAGACAGAGCTCAAAGTCTTCACACTACGTTATTTTTTTTCCAACAGCATGAATCCAAAACTAACAGATTAGAAAATAATATACTTCGGTTTCCGTTTTTCGTAAATTTAATCAACCAACTATCATCATCAAATCAAAATTGCAATTTTTATAAGCTTCAGAATTGATGTATATTTATTCTTGCTTTTTAAGTGCAATGAAAGGGGGATTGGAGTTTTTATAAGATAATGGTTTCATTACAAGTTAAGTGAGATGGTCATATTACATTTACTCAAAACCCCAATTACGAAATATTTTTACTTTTGTCATACTTTTTAAACTTTGCTATAATCCATGTATGAATATTACGCCAACCATTCATAGTAAACATGACTTATTCAGTTGTTAAACTGCCTTTTCCCTACTTGTATGCAAGAGCCTTGAATAAATCATTGTTTAAAAAGATAGTTCGCTCTGAAATCAAGTTTGTTTCAATAAAAGCAGGCACATTATAGAGACAAGTCATATTAGTTTATGTTTGATAAAAACCGGTCATAGGACAAGAAAGTTATGATCTCTTAAGGTTTCGATTTTGTGACGCCACGTGCGAGGTGCTCTCCCGTATCGTGTTGCTTACATTTTTTGTTTTAAATGTGCTTTTCCTTAAAAAACATCATAGCATCAATTTACCTGTGTATTTGATATATCATTTCTTTTTTACTTTTTACACACATACATGTATGAAAAAGAATCATTCCCCAGATAGCAAAATATCTGGGGCCCATATGGGCAAGATATGGATTGATCTGGGCCTGGATATGGGCCCCATATGGGCTGCCCATATGGGGAGCAACTGGGCCCATCTGGGCCCTATTTATATTTTGCACCGTACACCTCCTCTGGGGCCCATATGGGCCAACTGGGCCAAAAAAAATGGAGGGATGATATTTCACATGACAAATCATACTTGGATAGGCTACATACGAACACATAATCCTTATCCTATCCTCATCCTAACCCATCCTCCCCTATCTTATCCTATTCTACTCGATCCTATCGTATTCCTCAGTACACTCACTTTCACAAACATAGTGCTACGGATATTTACTTCAATAAATATTGGTTAGTACAATTAAAGAGGAACGTTTTGTCGTAATTATTTTTGTCTGGAATCAATTAGGTGGCATTTATTATTTTTCATATAATGAAACGGTTATTGGAATGTATGCTTAAATATTCCTTCTATCTAGTTAAATGCCGGTTATCTATTCAAATGTACATAAAATATGACACAACTCAATAGGCCTAATGCATGCATGAACATTCATTAGCATCTCAGTTATCATGTGGGTTCAAGGTGGAAAAACCCATGTCGACCACATATGGGTTTTATATGGCTCAGTCGACCCAGAAATAAGACCACATTGCCAATATACATACCACATGGGGCCATATGGTTTTATTATCTGGGTTCTAGGTGGGACAAACCATATGGGCCCCATATGGGTTGAACATGGTACATATGGGCGCAAGTAGACCCACATGATTCCCATATGGGCTCCAGATACAATGCTATCTGGGTCTGTTGTCAAAAACAGAAAAAAGAGCTGCAATTCATAAAAAAAAATATACTGCACAAAACATACATGAGAGCACCTCGCACGTGCCGTCACAATTTTTTTCTTCTTTATTTGCTTATCCTTTGACGGATTTTTTTTTTATCAAACATTCTCTAATATATTTTTCTCATGTGTCTGCTTTTATCGAAACCAATTCATCTTCAGGGTGAACTATCCCTTTAAATGGAAATACATGGCATTTTAATACATACGCATTATATTAGGCGTGACGTCTCCCTCGGGCTATCTCCGAGACATCTCAGATGCAGCGACGAGTCCGCGACGTGAAAACAGAGTGGATAACCAGCCTACACAGAAAAGCGGAGAGTTAAGCAGACCTCTCGTGGTTCACTCCATTAGGTTGTTTAACCTTTTTAAATGGTATCACCCAATCATTGAGAGCGCCATACAATGGAAAGAAAGACGAAGATATTGAAAGGCCAATTTTATTGACTCGTTATCCTTTAGTTAACTGATCCAGGGAGACGCTAGGAATAATAAGAAAATCGAGCATAATACATGCAAATAATCTGCATGGATACTGAAGCGCGAATATCTAAAGCATTCCACAATCATGACTATGCTTTGATGTCCCGGGCTCAGCACCGATATTTATCGGATGTCAAATTGGATAGAAATTCCCCATTCTATCTCTGAAATCTTTGTTTCGTATTATTTTATTTGCATTTTTCAAGGAAGTTAAAGGGGACCAGCGGCATTACAAAGCAAAGATTGGTTGTTTTGGTACTAGAACACCATTAACGATCACGTACTCAGCTTTCTTCTAAAAGATTGGGGAATATGAAACGATAAGACTTTTATCACTTACGAGCTTGACTAATTTCGTCCCTTTCCGAAAATTTATGCAATGATAGAATTCAATCTTTGTCTAATTGATAATTATTTTAATCAAAATTTTTCAAAAAGCTTTGTTAATTTTTGTTTGCTGATATATGTTATGCTCATAAACGTATTAATGCCATTAACAAAACTAGACAAGCGAAATGAGATCATAACTTTCTTTTGTTCTCTCTGAGAAGCTGTTGACACACAATTATGTTTGTCATTATAACATCTGAAATCACATGCTAAGGACACATGACTATTCGGCAGTGTCGAGGGTGTGTTCAACGATAGAAGGTTCCTTATCATCAACCGTGCTTTAACCAACACATTCGTATACCCCCCCCCCCCCCCCCACACACACACTGTATTGTGCTCACTGTGCGTTCATTGCAACGTACACACACTCATGCAAGCATACTCACACATAAATACACACTGCCACACACACATGTATACATTCCCTCTTTCTCGCCGTTTTTCCGACAAATTGACGGTCATGTGACTAGTTCGGGACAGCCAATGATAGACCAGTAAACGCTCTGGGACATGACTAGGTTTGCAACTGCTGCAGATTTGAGTTTGCATTAATACCTCGACTGCAATCGCAGTTTGTATATCACTCTGTATGCTCGATATGCTAGTTGTCGTCACGATCAAGAAGATGTTGATTTCACTTCCAAGGTTGTCTACAGCTGTGATTTCAATGTTGATCACCACAACGTACCTTGTGTGAATGACAGTACCACCAGCAATAAAGAACACACATTCTACGCTGACCATGCACTTTTCACCCAACGTCATTATTTCTCGACGTATTCAAATGCTTTGAGATTGTGTGGTTCCACCATAACCTAGAAAGTAAGATGTACTAAAGGGGGACGTCTCAGCACTACTTCGATTACATGAAATTTGATGAGGTCGTTAATCATTTTGAAGAGAACACGTGTTTTCTTCCAAATTCCGACCTCAGATCTGCTTTATAATCCGGGCCATCTCGTTGAAAAGGAACACGATACAACAATATGTCTTGATACAACAATTTGACTTCACTTGTTTAAATACCTACATTGTTCTGTCTCGTCTTAAACATACTGAACAGACTTTGTTTTCTCGGACAAGATTTTCTAGCCGAGAACCAGAGTTCCGTGCCATTTATCGACTTACATCGAAAGAAGGCGATCAGAAAAAGAAATAAACATAAATTTGCTTCAGAGACGTACATCATAACCAGGCTTACAAGCAAGTATCTATTCTCACTCACAAGATTGTGCTTGGTTATCATAACAAAAGACGGGGCTCCTCCATAAGAAGGCATCCTTGCAATCATTTTCTTATTAACGTGACTGTCAAGTAATCTGTAAAGAACAGTGTTTCATTTCTGCTTTGAACAAAAGTTTTGTTTGCTTGGAGAACATATGTGTGATTATAAGAAAAAATGACAACCTCTGAGAGAAAGATGTGTTTCAGTTTATTCCACACTGATGTGATAGTGGCATCGGTGATTGTTCTGTTTTGCGCGGGAACGGTTCCCGCAGGGGAAGCGACCGCCAGCACCCTCGAGCGATGGCACAACTGCTCACAGACAAGAGATAGCTGGCCGAACTCCGCCCGCTGGTCGACCACCGCTACAACCACCAACTTCAGCGACTACGATGCACCGTCGTCTTCAGTAACGGGGTCGGGTAAGATACCGTTGTACATCGCGGGATTTCTGCCTTACAGTGAACGGTATTTTGACCAGTTGGTCTGCACGGTCCTAATTGCCGTTGATCACGTGAATGAGGACCCAAGTCTGCTTCAAGACTACGAGTTGCGCATCATCTGGAACTGGACCTGGGTAAGCAACACTGACTAGCATTTCATAATTAATTAGTCACTTATTTCTTGTAATTTAAGATGCAAATTTATATTTTTTTTCGGTTAAATTGTATTATATTATGTACATGGTACATTAGACATGTCAGATACAGAAGTGAATGGAAACATCTCAAGTATTTTCAAGTATTTTCCATGTGAAGCGCATTGAGATTTCCTTCGGTTTTGAAATGCGCTTTATAAGGAATATTTATTGTTATCGTTTTAATATTGTTTCTTCTTCTTCTTCTTCTTCTTCTTCTTCTTCTTCTTCTTCTTCTCCTTCTTCCTGCTCCTCCTCCTGCTCCTCCTCCTGCTCCTCCTCCTGCTCCTCCTCCTGCTCCTCCTTCTTACTCTCATGCTTCTTCTGTTGCTTCTCCTTCTCCTCCTCCCATTTCTTTATATTTGCCTTCCTCTTTATGTTCCCTCTCCCTTTCTCCTTCTTTCCTGTAAGTGCTATTCTATGTATTTTAATAGCGAAAATTAATTGTAATTGATATATGTATAATACGCAGTTGAAATGAATCCACAAATAATACTAACAATAAGTAACGTATCGTTGTTAATTTCATTGGTACTACGATCACCGATAAGTAAAATCGGAATATGTAGTGGTAGAAGTAGTCGTAGTAGTAGTTGCAGTAGTAGTAGTAGTAGAAGTAGTAGTAGTAGTAGTAGTAGTAGTAGTAGTAGTAGTAGTAGTAGTAATAGTAGTAGTAGTAGTATTAGTAGTAGTAGTAGTAGTAGTAGTAGTAGTAGCAGTAGTAGTAGTAGTAATAGTAATAGTAGTAGAAGTAGTAGTAGTAGTAGTAGTAGTAGTAGTAGTAGTAGTAGTAGTAGTTGCAGTAGTAGTAGTAGTAGTAGTAGTAGTAGTAGTAGTAGTAGTAGTAATAGTAATAGTATAGTAGTAGTAGTAGTAGTAGTAGTAGTAGTAGTAGTAATAATAATAGTAGTAGTAGTAGTAGTAGTAATAGCAGTACTATACAAGCAAAATGAAATGTGTTCATATTATTACTTATTTTATCGAGGCAACTGTGCTCTGAAGAGAACATTTGCCCATTCAACATTCACCTGTTCAATAGGTACCTTGCGTTTTGACGAAGCACTTCAATATGCGGTAAAATAGCTTTTGGCTAGCGAGCGAGCTTTCAAAAATCAGTTAAACAGATAGAAAGTCATTTTTCTCTGCTGTATTTTTGTAATCACAAGGGACATTTTCTGACGGGAACGTTTGTCCGTGCAAACGTTTGTCCGTGAAAAGTATCACGTATCCAAATCTTTACATTATGGATATTCTTATAAATATTATAAATGCACTTGAATATTGCTTTAATTAATAAAGACTGTAATAGCGTCCTCTCTGAAAAACAGTTTGAAAAAAAAAATCAGAATCGAGCTTTCCTACACACTAAAAGAGGGATTTAGATTGCGGAAGAAACATGCGAGTGTGTGAACTGAGAACCTTTCTCTATCTAATGGCTTCACAATTTATCCCCATCCCTTTTGAGGTAAATACTTGACAACGTTAATAATCCGTCCATCTGAGCAAAGGTGAATAAAAAAAAGGAATAGTCGGATGGGTAAAGATACCCCCAAAACGGTGTTTCTAGAAATATTTTCCGTTTGAGGTCATTTTTGTTATTTTTTTTCATTCTCCCTATATCATCACATGATATATTAACTCTAGACTGGTGCTTAGAAAAGTTAAGTCTACATGTTTCGGGAAACATTATCCGTGCGTCGTTTTTTATCGTAACGTACATTCCTTCGTTTGGCACACCATAGGCCCAGCCCGGCCCCGCTTTGAAGTTCCTCTATGACGTCATCTACAGCTCACCCCAAGTGGTCATGGCATGGGGACCAGTGTACTCACGAGTCGGCGAAGTTTTGAATCGAGTATCCGCTGAATATCATCTAGTCCAGGTAAAGTAATATAAGAAATCTCGCAGAGTTTGATTTATGTGTCGGTGAAGTGATTGCTTAGCGATATTAATTATTGTTATTACTTTATTTCGCAAACATGTGCATAAAAAACAT
Organism: Arbacia lixula; assembly: GCA_963669155.1. Classification (NCBI taxonomy): domain Eukaryota; kingdom Metazoa; phylum Echinodermata; class Echinoidea; order Arbacioida; family Arbaciidae; genus Arbacia; species Arbacia lixula. The sequence goes on from OZ022588.1 coordinate 1,598,443, forward strand.
ACAAAGATATACATGTACATACACAAATTCAATATATTATACACAGAGACGAAACAAACCATTATATATAATATGATTAAGGCCGTTATGACGCCGAAAAGCATATCAAAGTGTTTTGGAATTTCTTATGATTTTCTGTTTTAAATTTGACTGCAGTTGTTGACATATACTAGTTATAACTTTGAGAAGTAACATTTGTAAAAGTATCATTAAGCTATAAGCTCTGAATAGTTCCATCACTTTGGTGAAAATATTTAATGATATAATTTGATGTGACATGATTGACTTGCTGCTACGGAGAGAAACTGCGCGGAGCAGAATCACCCCCCCCCCTCCCCCCCCCCCCCCCCTCCCGATATTAGGGCCATTACTATACCTATGAACTTTTCATGGATGGACGGTGATCTGATAGATTTCTTTCGGGTATTTTAAACAATACGCTGTATATCTTATTAGGCAATGCATTCCTCTGAATCACAACAGGCAATTTAGATTTTAGTGAAAGGGGATTTGGGGGTAAGTTCAATTTACAAAGAAATTTTAGGCATACACCCAGTAGTAAAGATAGCGTGCTCCATCCTGCAAATTAATGAAAACAAGTCAGTAAAAAAAATCTTAGAACCAGACGGGATTTGAACCTGCAGTCTACTGCTTACCGGGCAGCGACTTAACCACGCAAGTTATTTCTAGTTCTCGGATCAAGACACGACAACATGGAAACAAATACCGAAGGGTCTCATTTAATCTGACTCATTAATATTCATGAGTAGTCCACAGTAAGGACCATTCGGCTAGATTTTAGTGAAAGGTCTTTCTGGGTTAATTTCAATTTTCAAAGAAATTTAAAGAATACACCCAGTAGTAAGGATAACAAGTCAGAAAAAAAAATCTCACACAAAACATACATAAACACGCACAAACGTACACAATCACGCACACAAACACGCATTCTCACACACTAAAACCTCACCCAAGGCCAGTCACCCGAACAAAAGGCATGCCTAGCTTTTGACCCTTGGCTGGAAAAGGGAAAGTAAAATCTACTGAATTTCACCCACCGCAAATGCGATTATCTACGCCACTCTCGCAAACACATTCACACTCTCAAGGATTTTCGCGTCCACAGCGAGAAAACCCCGTTTATCAAAATCAGGTCAGACGATAACACATAGCTATATGGAGTTGTTAACGGCATGTTCCATAATAGATTGTAGCTCGTAAGCAAGAGGTAACATCTTAAGAAGTTTTCATGATTTCATTTTTAAGAGACAGGGTGGAAAAGAGCGAGAGGGAACATTTACAAGATATATCAGTTTACGAATGAAGCGTATGGATTAGGGAATTACACCTATGACAGAGAGAGTGATACAGAGAGTTCAAATGAGAAGTGAAGGAGGTGGGGAGAAAACAGAAACAGAGAGAAAGATAAGATGAAAGACATTATATTTTAATTTGCGCGTTTTTATAGGAACAAGGTCAGCGTAATTATCATAATGCATATTATTGCATTAAAAGAATTATCAGATTTGTCCATTATAATCTAGCTGTCTCTGTAAATTTGTTAAATCATCTATTTTCCTGACGTTCCAACTTTTTTTTGTTTTACAATTCTGCAAAATTGTGTTAATTGAAAGTGTACACGAATGTCCGAAAACGCGAACTTGAACGTGACACACTGGGAGCAATAGAGTATCGAAGTGTGACGTCATTTGAGCATTATTGTCAAGACAACTGGTTCTAAGCTATGCGGGTAGAGCAAGCAGCGGTGATCACAGCGAGGACTGTAACTGGGAATGCCCGACACCAGACCGATAGACAACATCGGACCGCTAAACCTCTCACAGGAGTGAGTTTGTTTAGAGCAAATTGTTTTGACAACATGCTCATATGACGACACCACTACGTTACTTATGGGTTGACTAAATGATTCTTGGCGTTAGTTCAGTACTTGTGGGTGCATACTCTCGCCTTTCAAGTTAGAACATGGACTATCAGAATTTGATTAAACAATATTAAATGTACTAGGTGTTAAAGGGTTACTAGATTAGAAAAAATGGTTTATTGTTGACTTCCGTACGATTGGAGTTTGAAGGGTTACTTAATTATAAAAATAATCTCCCACAAATCTATGTAAAATTATCCACTAAAAACGAATTTTACATTTACTTGCCGCAATAAAGTCTTATTTTGACGAAAATTTGAAGAAAAAAAATGCACACCTCCAAGTGACGTCAGAGGAGTCAAATGCCACAAAAGACTCCACTTTTAAACTTAGATTTTACGGAAGTCAACAATAGATCATTTTCGTAATTTATTCACAACTTTCCCCCTCACTGCGTAGTAACGCGTTATTTCAATTACCTGCATCTTGTCATTCAGATTCAATGAATGCAATGTACTTTGAATCTCCTAGTTGTTGCTACTCGGACAAACTTCGGACAAGCTTTGGGGTTCCAATTGGTAACGTATTGTTTGAACAGCGTGAATAAAATTTGCATACATAACGTAAAAGGTCTATCAGAAATTATTGTTGATTTCCATATAATCTAAGTTTAACAGCGGAGTTTTTTTTAATTGTATTTGACTACTCTGACGTCACTTGGAGGTGTGCGGGGTTTTTTTCTTCAAAGTTTCGTCAAAATGCGGCAAACAAATGTGAAATTCGTTTTTAATTAATAATTTTGCATAGATTAATGGAACTTATTTTTCTAATTCAGTGACCCTTTAAAAAAGATCAAAGCAGTTACATGTTTTCAAAGTTTATTCTTGTAATGATATTTGAAATATCTAATAAGATTTTCACTTTGGGACAATTTTTTACCTCACAATGTAAGTGTATCAGATAATCAATTCAGAATACAACAATGCCATTGTGCACGACATATGTCAATCAAAAATGTGTTGTTGTTTTTTAAGTCAGAAGATTCACTGCTTGTAAATGAAGGTGTAATGAAAGTTACGAGTAGATTCACATATGTGATGCACCTCGGCTCATTGTTGTGTTGTAAATAGAATCGGACGGAGCATAGATGCAAAGAATAGCTGCACACGCGCGTTGCGACTTACACATGTGTTCATTCTACAATTTTTGTGGAAAATAATGTTGGCTTTGCTCTAGTAATGTAGATCGCACGCTGGAAATTCATGAAAAGTAAATGAGAAAGAACATTGCAAGCAGGATTCTAACCCTGCAGCCATTTAGTCACCAGACCAGTTATGGTCCATGAAAAAGTCATGATGATCTGGAAACAAGTACCTGAAATTCTAATTATTCCGATCTATCTGAGACAGTCAAGATTGAGATAAGTTTCTTTTAGAAGTTTTTGTGGGAGAAAGTGTGATTTGAAAAATATTTTTTCCTTATAATTTAAATCGCACGCTCGCACTCGTACATGAAAAACATGTCAGGTAAATGTTGCAAAGAGAGCAGTTCGAGGCTGTAGTCTTCTGCTTCACCATGTTTACGGGCTGTCACTCGACAACCAGACCGGTTCGATGATGCAGTCGCCATACTTAGACAATAAATGCCTGGGGTTAAACCATATTGTAACTCGTTCAAATTCAGCAATCCACCGCAAGTTTTCGTAGGTATTCATTCTTGTAATTAAATAATGATAATAATAATAAAACGGGTCAGACATTATCTTGGGACAAGTGAGATTAGATCATTTTGTCTTTCTTTGTGTTTACAAAAATCCCTTTAAGTGTGGATATACATCCTCCTTTCACATTTTCCAATCACAGGTTGGCATAGCGCAGTTCCAAGCCAATGAGCAGCACATAGAGAACTACCCTTACACAGTCCAGATCTACCCGGCTAACTCGGTCTTCAACCCAGCTCGGATCGCCCTGCTGAAAGAGATGAAATGGACCAGAGCCGCAATAGTCTACCAAAACGTCAACCTCTTCCGAGGAGTAAGTCTCAGAGAAATCATATACCGTTCTATCAACTGTTTCTGAAGGAGGCTGATTGGGTAAGTTCGTTGGTGTATGTGCGTGTACTTGCTCTACTTTATAATCAAATGCATACTTTAATTCACAGAGCAAATATTCATGGTTGTCCTCCTCCTCGTACTCCTCCACCCTTTCTTCTTCTTCTTCTTCTTCTTCTTCTTCTTCTTCTTCTTCTTCTTCTTCTTCTTCACCTTTTTCCTTTTTTTCTTCTTCTTCTGTGTGTATTTGTTTTTCTTTATATATGTGTTTCCCGTGCAAGATCTGTAGAGTCTAATCAACAAAGACATACAACTTTGTATATTAAATGAAAATATAATACATGGCCCTGAAACTCCGGTTTAAAGTAATGCAAAAGTTTTACTTCAAACATATTTAAGCAAAATTATCATTGTATTGACATATAAAAGAAGACACATAATAGTGACCGATCTTCTTTCATCTGTGAAATCGATTTATTTCGATCGGAGTTAATTTTCCTCTTAAACATTTTGAATACATCCTTTGCTTTCTTGGAACCTACAATTTTTGGATGGTAGTACAAAACCTACATTTCTTGTCATCGTGGTTATAAAGGAAGATACATCAATATATGCGCATAACCTTTTCAAATTTGTTTTTTTATTTCTGCTTTATTTACCAAGGAAATGGAGGAGCTGGTTGCATTGATGCATGCAGAAGGGATGAATACCGTTGCCATAGAAACAGTAGCAGACGACCCACGGATCAATATAGAGAGCTTGCAGGTATCTCTGTCGTCTTTTTAGGACCTATATCGTTCTAAGTTGGTTAGGTGCACTTAGACAAAATGTATTCATATAATGATTTTTCTTATCCTGTGCTGCATTCATATTTCTCTGATTTCTTGTAGAATAAATAGCGGAAAGAACAATTGTCTCATCTTATTCATCCTGTCATGCAGCTTATTTGTACACAGTGGTCAATGTTTGATCGACTGTCAAGTAGACATGTAGATGATGATAGATGATGTTATTACTTCTAAGCCAAACTTTAAAGAAAATGTAGAGAGTGATGAGCGAGCTTATTATTGAGGGTAAAAGGTTAATTCTTTGTTCAAATGAACATCCAGAATGAACAAACGGAACAAATAACGATAAGTATATTAACGTATCAGATCTTTTTACTCGAATTATAAGTTATGAGGCTGGTTGAATTTAAGGTAAACTTTATGATAAAAAAAAAAGAAGCAAGTGGAATAAAGCGCAAAATAGCCACTCATCCATGAGGATTATAATGTCATACGCTCTGCATGATTTGTTATTGAAAGTCACATATTTTCCTTAAGAAAATTTAAATTTCCCGAATGTTTGTGCCCGAACTTTTTGCTGATGCCATATTAATGCGTGTGTTTGTTACTCATACACAAATGGCAGCAGCAGCTTTATCGTTATATCGTTGACTGCGTGTTAAGAATGGGTACGCTCTCAGTTCACGATGTTTTGAGGTTGTTTTTTTTTTCTTTTTCGACAGCGCCACGATGCCAGAATCATTTTTGTCAGCGTGTATACCGCAAAGGCGGCCAGGTTCTTTTGTGAAGTAAGTATGAATAAGCCACTTCGTAATACACCATTTTCGTTATGTGTGCAAATTTTATTCACGTTGTTTAAACAATAAGTTACTAATGGTAAAACCAAAGCTTGTCCGATGTTTGTCTGAGTAGCAACAACTAATAGATTCAGAGTGCGTTCCATCAAGTGAAGCTGAATCACGAAATACAGGTGGATGTAATAACACGTCACCAAACAGTTAGGGGAATAATTGTAAATACATTACGAAAATGGCTCATTGCAATTTGCGCACGAGCAGATTATTTATGGTAGAACATAACCTCAGGTCAATTTCACTACTCACAGAGTAAAATGGGAATTCATTAGAAAGTCGACCACATTTCTATTTATAATCATGCAAATATGGCAACAGCTATTCAGCACTTTCAGCTCTGAGAAGGTAGTGAAAGAACATTTCACTATGTGCACATGCTTCTATTGTTGTTCCCGGCACATTGTAAAAACATCCATCATCCCAGTCAGCAGTCTAGTAGTATTTATTCAGTGGATTGTCCGCCCATGGTGTAATTACGAACCGATCTATTAGCTATTCCTCAGATCCTGAGTTTGATTAAGCATTAACAGTACACATCAGTCTACCTAATGACATTGTATGATATGCCACCACTTACTCAGCTGGTACCAAGCAAGACATGATTAGTTTTCATCAAAGCATTTGTGTCAGAAGATGGATATTTTTATTTGGTATAGGACTGATAATAATCGTGTTTTCATATGGCGTATTTCAAGCACCGACACTACAAAAAAGTGCTCGATTATTACGTTGGCTCCTCCGACTTTGCTTTTTTTATGTACCCCGTCTCCCCCTCCCTCTCTCCGTCTCTGTCTATGTGTGTGTGTCTCTCTCTTTCTCTCTCTCTGTCTGTTTGTCTGTCTCTGTCTCTGTCTCTGTCTCTTTCTCTCTCTCTCTCTCTCCCTCTCTCACACACTCTCTCTCTATGTATGTATATATATATATATATATATATATATATATATATATATATATCGCTGTCCCTCTCTCTAACACACACACACACACACACACACACACACACACACACACACACGCACCCTCTCTCGTTCTCTCTCGCACACATACTTAAACTCCGACTCCTTCTTTCACTCCCTTTTTCAATCACTCTCTCTCTCTCTCTCTCTCTTCCGCTTTCTCTTTCTTTACCTCTCTCTTCCCTTTTCGAATGCCCCCCTCCCCATCATATCCCTCTGTATCTCACCACCCCTTCTTCAAAACCTAGGTGTACCGCCAGGGCTTGTACGGCCCCAAGTACGTGTGGGTGTTGATGGGCTGGTACCACGCGGCCTGGTGGCAGCTCGAGGCGGCCAAGGTTCTGGCCACAGGGGAGGACTTCTGCACCCCTGAGGAGATTCATCTGGTGGTGGACGGCTATCTGAGCTTGCGCGGATTCGAGATTCAGCAGGACCTTTCTCAGATTAACTTTAACGGGATCGTAAGTGTTACAACTTAATATTTATGGTAACTTTGCTACCGATGGCAACTTCTATGAAAAGATTGAATCTGATTGGTGTCGAACGGTGTTACCATGGTAGTTAAAACTGGCGGCAGAGTTACCATTAAGGGGAAGGTTAGGCAAATGTGGCCCAGCTCCTTGATCTCTCCCTCTCCCTCTCCCCTCATGCCCCTCTCCCCTTTCTCTCGCTCCCTTTCTCCTTCTCTTTCTCTCTCTCTCTCTTTCTCTCTCTCTCTCTCTCTCTCTCTCTCCTTCTCTTTCCCCCCTCTCTCCCTCTCTTTCTTTCTTTCCA
>OZ022588.1:1610746-1638246 GCA_963669155.1 Arbacia lixula
AAAATAAACGACATAACATTTCTAGTAAAACGCTACTACAGTTTATTACTTGTTTTCAAAACTGTTCATTGACATTTGTTTTTAACTGACCCTGATCCATTCAAGCACAAAGAGAAAACCATATATACTCCTGTATTCCAACGTTAATCATCAATACGTTAAAGCATCAAACACAAGTTTGTTGGAAATGATGCTTTAGGGCACGAAGAATCCATGTCACTTTGTGTTGCGGATTCTGGCAGACGAATACTGCGGGCGACTGCGTATCAATTGTAACTATTGTATAAGCATACATGAACCGATAATGATCGAGCCTAGATTTTGATGTTACATTATTGACATGTTCATATCACATTTTCTTTGCTTCCTGAAACAGAAAGGTCTAACGGACTCCCGTCTCCTGTTTGCGATCTCCTGGTTCGTCATCATCGACCTCATTTTCTTCGCGATCTGGATGAGCTACGACCCGATGACCACGATGACGCAGAGCTACATACCAATCGTGAGTTTAAAGTGACACCATAAGTACTGGACATGTCAGTCTACCATCAAGCAGATTTTGCACATAATGCTCTTTTTTATCCAAACTTAGGTCAATCGTGGATGCCAAGACGTACAATTAGAAAGTAAAATGTAAAATAATTATGAAAAAGATCAAAGGTAAAAGTTCAACTGTCACTTGATAATATAGTAATTAAAAATCGTAGGTTTGCCGAAAAAATCCTTAAAAATATGCCATAACAATTTTCAGGTAGGGGCATATCAATCAAACTTGGTTCCACCATACTGTCCATAATTTTGTTACATAAATTAAAAGGTGAAAGGTCACACAACTGAGAATGTAAGTCAGACAATAATATTCACGGCGCCCACAAAGTATTATGATTATATTGTCAATTATATCCCTTCTATGAATATTCATGAGTATTCTGGGAACGTGATTGGTCAATTGATGATCGCAGACTACAAAATAATTTGACTATATCTGCCTCAGCTCCGGATATTTTTCACTATTTTTTCATGGGGAGGACTGCGCATGCTCTATTTACTATTTTCTTCCTTGGCACTACTGCGCATGCTCTCTACCTGAGCGGGCGTAAATTAGTGCGCGCATGAATGCAGTGCGCAGTGTGTTGCGCATTTACCTGGGATGAACCGATATCGAGACAGAGAAAAAAAAAGCGACATACAACCACATGGTGTTACCGAAAGTTTTACTATTTTCTAAATAGTATTTATTAGTTATTGTTTTACAAAAGGGATATAAAACAAATATACCAAGCATTGAGTTCGAAAGTATAGTGAAAATTATCCATCTTCGGAGGGACTGGCATAAGTTACTATTTTTTCCTCGGGGGCTTCGCCCCTCGGAAAAAAATAGTTCTATGCCACTCCCTCCTCAGATAGATAATTTCCACTATACAATCTCACAGCTTGGTATATTTGTATAATACACTTGTCAAGTAAAGGGGGAAACTTTGCTCAAGCGTGCATGTATACATTATAAGGTGCACGTATTTTGTGGTCAGAATATCAAAGGTCATCGGTCAGTCACATTTACTGGAAACCCATGCACTCAGAACTTGCGAGCAGGGTGTATTTCACTGAAATTCCACTCAATGATGCAGAAAAAGCCGCTTGATTCACCTCTAGCACATGTCTCATGATATGAACGGTCGAAGGTCTGAAAGCATATACATATTTTTCCACTGGTTTATTTGTATAACTATAGTCTCTGTTTTTTTAGGTTTGTACATCGTATTACTTTCTTTCGGTGATATGTTGATATGAATGTATACTAATTATTGGTTTTGTTTTCGGCTTGTTCATCGTCATTATGACCGTCACATTCTTTCACACCATTGGTCAGCTTGATGAAACCCAACCTGGGCGTGAAATCTTCCTTGTTCCCACCCTAAACATCTGTACCTCTCGCTTCATGCTTCCCTTTATGGGAGCATTGGCCGTGTACAAGGGCGGTCTGCTTCTTTTTGGCGTATTTCTCGCCTGGTCCATGCGCAAAGTTCGCATTACGGAGTTAAATGACAGTGAGTATTAATGCTATCCTCGATTATTTTTATTTCTTACCCTTTTTTACAAAAATACATTTCTTTGTTTGCGATGGTACGTGATACTGCAAAATGGGTGTATCTTAACCTAATGTTTTACAACTCATGATTAATTTTATCCATGTAGGGGAGACCGGGGTAAAGTTGATGAATTTTCTCTTATAACTTTTCTTTTACTCAGAATTGGGAACTCATGTTTTGTACCTCAAGACTAACGATGCTAGGCCACATGATGGATTGATTATTCATAATGCTGCAAGTCTCATATTTGTGTAATCATTGATTTGTAAAAAGATTCTGAACGGGGAGAAGTGGGACACCTCTGGGAGAAGTGGGACATTAGCTGGGGTAAGGTGGGACGGCTAGGAAGAAGTATGAATATGGGGTGAGGTGGGACACAGTTGGGAGAACTGGGACAGTAAGATGTGGAACAGTGATGTCCCAGTTTACCCCAACACACACACAAAAAATCAAAATGGCGGCTAACTTTACAAATTTGCACATTTTTGCAAAAAATTTAAATCCAAATTATTAGGACTAACACGGCCTAGAAATAGCATGCTAAGTGTCTGCTTCAGCTTAAGAATGGATTCAAAAAGTACTTCATACTGACTGCAAAAAACTAAAAAAAAAGTGTGAAAAAAATTAGAATTACATTTAGCAGCAGAGTTCTTCCGCTGTTGTTTCCATGTGCCTTAACTCTGATACCAAATGCCTATCAGGGGCTAAGACCAGCAAGCTGATTGGCTGAAAACTTTTCTAAAAATAGGAGGTGTCCCACTTCTCCCGCGTCCAAGTTCACCCCGGTCCCCCCTTGCGCACACATTAACAATTAAAAGTTATTGTCATCTTCTTTTATTCTTGCGTTCACGATCGGCCCCATGATTTACATCATACATCAAACATTTTACCTACAACTGTTGTTATCCCGATTTAAAAAAATAAATTATTCAGCAAGTGAGTACTTAAATGAGTAATCAAAACCTATACTAAATTTGCAGTATGAATGCATATGTTAGGTGTGTTTATGAAAAATAATTAGTTATTACGTTTCTTATTATCATTTAGTGGAAAATTAGTATTCAGTCTGAATGTTTATGTAAACATGTTAAAGTATAATGTGATAATCGATTCCGTCCGGGTTTCTTTACCATTGCTTGCTCACAGGTCAGTATATCGCGTTGTCTGTATACACGGTGTGTCTAACGTGCGTCATCACCGTTCCCTTCGCCTACATCTTCTACAACGAGGGAGCCATCAACTTCGTCTTCACCTTCGTAGGGGGCGCTATCATACTGGCTACAACGGTCGTTCTGTGCCTGGTGTTCATACCAAAGGTTTTTATTTCGAAATATATCCATTCATGTATTAGGTGGTCTGTTGTAACCGATAGGTCACCTTCTAATTCGTCAGAATCTTCTTTCTTCTTCTCATATTTATTCCATACTCCCCACTTTTTTGTGGCATGTATAATCTCAACAATGCACATGTCATGTTTCATCAAATTTTTATCATGCATAGGTATGTATGTGAACACCTTCCCACAACAATTCCAAGGTCATTATATAATCGTGACGTCATCTACGAGCAATTTAATGAAAATGTATTATTGAATTTATCTCTTGAACCGATCATGTATATGTAACGAAATTTGACATACATAAAATTGATGACGTGACATTTTTTGTCAATGAAAAAAAACGCGCGCGTACTCGTACGTTAGTACTCCCAATCAACTAAAAATTGTTTTGCATATGTTTCAGGCCATTTCTAGCATTTCGAAAATTTCTGCGCGTGTGCACGCGTTCGCATCCTTTTCCATTCGTAACGAAAACTCAACGTCAAAATATAGTTTTTTCACTAGATTCATGTTTCTGACACTACATACATCATTTCCTGTTACTTTTAGCATGCTTTTAGCCACTTTCATGGACTGACATAGCACGTTGGCAACATTTAATAGATGCATCATGATTTTCATCATTAGAATGAATGATAAAAGGCACATGAAACATAACGGCAAAATAGATAATTCTTAATATGTTATTCATAATGATATTTCTTTTTTTTAACAGATCCAAGCATACACCTAGTATTGATACTAGCGGGCTCCATCTTGGAATAATGAAAAGCAAAAAAAAAAAAAAAAGAATGAAAACAATTTGAAAGTATCTCTTTCATAATATCTATTCGATGATTACATTTACTCAGAATATCCCCTTCAATGATCCAGTACATGTCTGGCTTAGAATAACGCCACAGTGAGCGAATCCTACATGTATATGCGTATAATTCATGGCCATGCTTGATATATTAACCAATAAAACATTCAAATCATGATCACACGTTTACTCTCTACTTCCGACAGTTTCTAGCCATTAACGACCCGGAAGCAGATCACAAGGGTCAACCTCTGACGTCAAACACCACGACGGACGTGACATTCGATGATAAAGACGCTATCGTACAGCGGTTGAGTGTGGTGCTGGAACAGGTTCGTTCTTAATTCTTCCTATGCCAGACTGATATCTGCGCTATGGGCTTTGTGCACATTATTGGTGACAGATTCACACATCACCCAAAAAGAGTTAAACGGAAAGTTCACCCTGAAATTAAGTTGGTTTCAATAAAAGCAGACACATGAAAGAAACATATTAGTGAAGGTTTGACGAAAATCCATCAAAGAATAACAGGTAACAGATATATTTTTTTATCGCTTTATCGAGCGAATGGCGAACACTGGGTTACTAAACTCATTCCAGAAAAAAAGTTTCACACTCTCGGACACGTATGTGAATTAGCAGTGCAATACTGCGTCAGTGGTCCTTCAAGGCCTAATTTATATACTAAATATTAATGTACAATGATCTTCATCTATTAATACTTTTACATGTTTACTTGTTTCCTTGAATATAAAAAGTATACATTTGGATTGGCAGCATAATAAATGGTTAGCAAGTATTTGTAGGTAACTCTAAAGAAATGAGGGATAACGGATAAATACTATTTAGATGAAAGAAAAACTTTCGGTAACACCGTTTTACTCACTGATTTGATGAAATAAGAGATGAAAAGAGAGAAAAGGAGAGATTTGAAAAATATATATGATATATAAAAAAAAATAGATATATATGTATTTATATATATATATGCTTTTCTATATTATTGGCTTATCTTAAGTTAACTTCTTTGTTAACCTCTTTAACCTCTCTGTTGATAGAAATTGCAAGAGCGCCAACAATTGATGGAAGAGCTTCATCTATCAGATCAAACCTTCTTGCCGAGCGATTTGGGTTTGCCCCATCTACGGTAACATTCGAATATGTTAAATTGAAAGAGAAGAGGAGGGGGGGCGGATAGTAAAACACACAAATGAAGAGAGAGAGAGAGAGAGAGAGAGAGAGAGAGAGAGAGAGAGAGAGAGAGAGAGAGAGGGGTAACTGGATATATTATCAGATCATCATGAATACTGATTTGCATGCATCATACATGTTGGGTGGCGATGCAAAATACTCGTTGTTTGCACGTAGACTGTAGAAACTTTTTTTCGCAGAATTTAGGAGCGGACAAACGCACTGACCTTCTGGATAAATTACCTTAAATTGACATGATTGATCCTCTGTTTATATTCTCTGGTTGTTTATTGCTATTTTATTGAGTAGATAATATTGAACAGGACCCGTGTTAATAGAAGTTATTGTAAATGTAGTTTTTGTTTATACATGTGCAAATTGAAACCCGCTCTTGCAACCATGTCCATAATGACACCACATAGCCGTTGTATATCATAACATGATATTCGCAGCACCATTCACATCAAAGAATAAACAGTGTTCTGAATCCCGTGATATCGATCTATATTCATTATCTGGCTCGCTCTCAAATAGATGAGAGGATACAGAGAGAAAATAGACGAAATGAGAAGGAGAGAGAAAGGAAGCAAGAGAGCGAAAGATAGACAGAGAAAGACAAGGAGATAAGTAGAGCGAACGAGAAGGGATGGGGTAGAGAAACGACACACACAGGGAAATAGAGATAGAAGGGAAGAGAGAACAGGAAGAGAGAGAGAGAGAGAGAACAGAGGACGAGAGAGAGAGAGAGAGAGAGAGAGAGAGAGAGAGAGAGAACAGAGGACGAGAGAGAGAGAGAGAGAACAGAGGACGAGAGAGAGAGAGAGAGAGAGAGAGAGAGAGAGAGAGAGAGAGAGAGAGAGAGAGAGAGAGAGAGAGAGAGAGAGAGAGAGAGAGGAGAGAGAGAGAGAGAGAGAGAGAGAGAGAGAGAGAGAGAGAGAGAGAACAGAGGACGAGAGAGAGAGAGAGAGAGAGAGAGAGAGAGAGAGAGAGAGAGGGGGGGGGTGGAGAAAGCGATAACAGAGGGAGAGAGTGAGAGGTCACGTGGTGAGTTCCTTGCAGCCAATAGCGGGGCAGCCTAGATGAAGTACTTCTGAACATCATAGGAGCAGTAGGTGCCCCGAGCGATCCGCGCATCAGCTCCACACCACCACCATCTGTCGGGCAGATACGGATCCAAACACCACTCAAGAATCCGCCTCTCTATTCTTCAACAAGCAACTCTTATGGGTCAAAACTCTGCTGATATAACCTACATGTCATAGAATGATAGGAAATTTATCACCTTAAAGTTGCGCGTATTATCACTTTGCGAGTGTCCCCAACTAATATTGTGAGAATCGACGCAATATTGTGCAAGTACAGTTTACCTGATTGGCTTAATGACTGAAGAGAAAGAAAAATTGTGAGTGAGATAACCATAGCTAACTCCTCACTTTGGCATGTAATCTATGTTATCACTCTGCGAGGGGGACTTACCGAACCCCAATGCATTCAAAAATCTGCTGCATTGTTATCGGTTTCCTTATGAATTCCCATTAGGAGACGAGTGATTAAAAAGAAAACAAAATCATCATTCGATTTCAGACCGAATCTTTTAATTTAAAAGATAAATACAATATACAAATAGATTAAACGTTTTCATATATCATCATTACTATATTTGTATGTAAGTCCAAATCTTAAAAACGAAAGACTTTCTAATGTAACGTTTAAACGAGGAAAAAATTTACACGCTCGTGTCGGCTTGAGTGACGTGCTTCGGAAAATTCGTCATCAGCAGTAATTGCTCGAGATTTTGATCTATTCGTATATCAGACAAGCTGATCTTTTAACGAATATATTTTTTTCGTACACCCATGCATAAATATTGCAGCGACAGAACCAGTAAGCAACAAGCAGTTTACGTTTGGATTCTTTTATCAGTGACAGGACAGACTGCGGTTGTAAAGATCCACTTGTTATTTTTTTCCGGTCATTCTTAATTTCTATTATAAAGTAATTCGGTAACATTTTTCGTTCTCCTCTGAGTTGTAATATCAACGGAAAATGACATCTGTAAACGGAACGATGACCCTATGTCACGCTGCTGCAATACTATCAGCAGCGGCTCTCCTGTTTTGCGCGGGAACTGCCCCTGCGGGGGTGGCAGCCACTAGCACCCTAGAGCGATGGCGCAACTGCTCACAGACACGAGACCTCTGGCCGAACTCCGCCCGCTGGACGACCACCGCTACGACCTCCAACAACTCCAACAACGATTCACCTCCGTCGTCATCTTCGACCGCAGAATCGGGCAAGATACCGTTGTACATCGCGGGGTTTCTCCCCCTCAGCACCGAGGTCTTCGACCAGTTGGTCTGCACAGTACTTCTGGCCGTTGATCACGTGAATGAAGACCCGGGTCTGCTTCGAGACTACGAACTTCGAATCATCTGGAACTGGACAGAGGTAAGATACATAGCTAAAACCAGTGTATTTGTTTTTGTTTATATTAAAGCAGTATTATATAATTGGGTTGAGTATCTACGAGGCAAAAAAGAGAGCATGATCTACATTGATGATCATCTCATAAACTAGCAAAAAATATATTTATATAGGAACCACGTTCAATTGTTACATTCTGCATTTTTAAAAATAAAACTTTCCATTTTCTCTTTTACAGTGCTCTAAAAATTGATTAAGCAGCTAGTGTACAAAATAAAGAGCAAGTCTCATGACTTTTCATGGAGGAAAATCCTTACAAAATATTATTTATCCGTTCAACCAGGGATGGTTCAACATTGCTAATATAAAATTTTCAGACACGGTGTACCTTCTGCAGGTCAAGCCAATACAATTAAAACTGCGGGAAATTGAAGATGATACTTTATGAGTACTTCTCTGAGAGCTTCTCTCTCAAAATTAGATCTGGAAACTCACTTTAAGCTAAATTAGAGCGATCCCTAGATTTTGAGGGGATTGTGGGATGGTCGTCCGAAACCTATAGCCTAGAGACAGTGCATGCGTTCAATGGGTGTATGTCCGCGGTGCGCGTTTTTTTTTCTTCACTTTTCCTGAAAAGGTTCGCGCGACTATGACTGTGAAATTTCACATAATTATGTTATAGTTGGATCAAACTGCGGATTCCTACCGAGCTTCATGACTTTGCAAATGGAACATCCTGTGTTTAATTAGACCCATCATTCAACCGAATTTGGAACATAATAATAATATATGATATAAATTGGTTTAATGAATGTGCTATTTTTGTCATTTCTAAATGTTAAACTGCCTTCGTCATGGCTGTAATTAAAGTGATTAGGATAATAATGTCCAGATTTATACATAAAATTACAACTAAAACGTTCCAACAAAAATGTATATCATGTGCTGACAAAATCTCTTCTGCCGACAAAATGGGCCTTATGTTGACAAAATCCCTCTTGCGCCGACAAAATGTCCCTTGCGCCGGCAAATGTTTCGCCTTCCAACAAAATATAAAAAAAAAAATTGTTTCTGTTTGATTGATATTGTTGATAAATTTCTTCAGAAAGCAACTATTCTTTGAGGTCTGGCCTATACGTGTATTTAATTGGTTTATAAGTGATTAATAATATTTGTTAACATGCTCTGCTTTTTTGACTCCTCCACAGACTCAGCATTATCTTCATCATTACCATTTTTGCACTATTTCATGTATTTATTTGATGTATGTTTATCATGATATTACTTTCATTATTGCATTTACTATGAGTTGTGGAAAATAATAAATTACAAAGTACAAAATTACAAATTACGCTGTGGCTGAGATGTCAACCCGGCTGCTGAGCGCGCGCAATTGGGGTCCGGGGGGCTCGATCCAGCGCCTCGAGCAGCCATGAGCCGCGTCGTATAAAGCGTTGCGACTAACCCGAGTACAATCCACTTTCTCTAATGTACGGAGTTAATATAAATCACAATGCTTATAAGACAGTGCCCAAAGCTGTCCTTCGTGGAAGGGGTTGGGAGTGTCTGTCAAAATCCATTTTTATCATCGTCATCATCATCATCATCATCATCATCATCATCATCGTCGTCGTCATCATCATCAAGATACACTCTGTTATCATTTTATTATAATCCTCATCTGGGCCCGGTTGCATATAACTTTAATTACCTTTGGTGGTAACTTCGCTACTAATGGTAACTTCTGTAGAGAACCTGAATTTATTTGGCTTTCGAGCGATGCTAACCATGGTAGTCAGGTGTTACCATTGATGACAGAGTTACTATTAATGGTAGGATTTATGCAAAGGGACCCTGGGGGTGTTTCACCAAGCTGTTCGTAAGCGACGAACGACTCTACGAACGACTGGTGATCCCTTTTTGTGCTAAATACAATACTACACTTTGTTTAACATATTGGGAGTTAATTTCCAACAATCCTAATAAAATTTTGACAAATCATAAGCTTTGTATTCAGACAATTGCTAACAACAAAAATTTTCATGTGATTTAGCACAAGAAGGGATTACCAGTCGTTCGTAAAGTCGTTCGTAGCTCACAAACAGCTTGGTGAAACACCCTCCTGGTATATCAATCAAAGCAGTAAAAATAATCATTTTATCATTGCTACCAGTAGGATTGCCTCTGTATTTCAGACTCACTGACCAACCAAAAAAGTGCTAACCATAATCAAGATAACGTCTTTATATACTATAGACCCAGCCCGGCCCCGCTCTAAAGCTCCTCTATGACGTCATCTATCGCTCGCCCCAAGTCGTGATGGCGTGGGGTCCTATCTACTCCAGTGTCGGGGAAGTTTTGAATCGAGTAGCGGCTGAGTATCATTTAGTTCAGGTAAGGGAATATTCCTTAAAGGGATAGTCCACCCTGAAGTTAAGTTAAGATTCAATAAAACAAAAATATGAAAGAAACATATAAGTGAAAGTTTGACGAAAATCCGTCTAGGGATAAGAAAGTTATGATCTTTTAAAATTTCACAAAAGTGACGTGACGAGTGAGGTTCTTTTTCATATGTTGTGTACTGCATGTTTCCATAAATTGCTCTCTTTCTGTTGTTGACAACGGTTGATAAATGTTTTTCTTCAAAGTATGTGTGTAGACTAATGTGTCTAAAAATGTATCAAATACACATGTAAAAATATGCATATCTTTTTAAGAAAACGGTAATTTAAAAAAGTGTACACAACATATGGTAGAGCACCTCGCACGTGACGTCACAGAATCAAAACTTTAAAAGATCATAGCTTTCTTATCCTTTGACAGATTTTCACCAAACCTTCATTCATACGCTGTATGTCTGCTTTTATTGAAACCAACTTATTTTCAGGGTGAACTATCCCTTTAATCAAATACCAGATTCACATAGGTTTAACCTTCTACCTGCCAAGTAAAGAAGATTGAGAAGATATTTGAACTATTGCATGTTGAAGCATTCACATAAGGATTTTTTTTTGAGGAAAGAAACGTGCATAGATGAAGGAAATAAAAATTAACTTTTTTAAGGAAATTGCAGACATACACCCAGTAGTAGGAATAGCGTGCTCCATCCTGTAAATAAATAAAAAAACAAGTCAGAAAAAAATTCTTAGTACCAGGAGGGATTTGAACCTGCAATGTGCTGGTTACCGGGCAGCGACTTTTACCACGCAAGCTATTTCTAGTATGTCTAGTTCACGGATCCGGACACGACAATATGGAAACAAATACCTAAGAGTCTCATTCAATTTGACTCATTAATTCTTTCTGACTTGTCTTACATTCATTTAAACATGGAAAACGCTACTCTTACTACTGCTGCTTGTATGCCTAAAATTTCCTTTCAGAATTGAAATTAATCGTGAAAGCCCTTTCACTAAAATCTAGAAAGACTACTAACTACTAAGTATTACAAGTTGGCGACATTTCGGTGCGCAATACAATGTACATGATGTACCCCCTGTTAAATCTTAATATCTGAGCCTGTTGCGTATATTACCAGCTTATTACAAATTACAACATCTGAAGTATAACTGTTTGAATTTGTTTCATATTCTAATTCAATTCTCGTCGATTTGTTTATTGCATTTGATATGGCTGATATATGAAGAGATGAGTGGAACGTTCTAATTTGCTCACTAATCCATTTACTTTATTGATTTCTATATTCTCCAATGCTGTGTATGCCAGTTTACAATGCCATTTTAGAGGGTATGCGTGTATTCATACTTTGTATTCTGCGAGCATCAATTGACTAATGACGTTCCTAGAATACTCATGAATATTCATAGAGGGATATAATGCGCAATACACTACAGTGGAAAATACGGGGGTAAATCTTGCCTTCATTATTGTACATGTTCTAGGTTGGTATAGCGCAGTTCCAGTACGTAGAGAACTACCCTTACACAGTCCAGATCTACCCGGCTAACTCGGTCTTCAACCCAGCTAGGATAGCCCTGTTGAAAGAGATGAAATGGACCAGAGCCGCAATAGTCTACCAAAACGTCAACCTCTTTAGAGACGTGGGTTTTTACTTATTATTTGGCTATATCATATATATTTGTGGATGTATGTACAATTGGTGTATTTGTGTCCTTGAGTGCCTCTATGCATTTATTGAGAGAAGGGGAGGAGGTATAGAAAAGAGGTACAAAAGAAATCTACTTATAATACGAAATGCAAAAAAACACACAACATAATGATAATAATGATAATTGATTTTTCCTTTCATTCTATGTAGTTCACATTTCCCCCTCCCCAATTTCATTCCAATTCGCAGAAATAAAAAAAATACTATTCGAACTAAAAGAAAAAAAGAGAAATTGTGATTGCACGCCTTTCAAAGTTGAAAACGATTTATAAGGTCGTATGAATCAATCAGCATTGGTCATTGGATGTTCTTTCAAATGCCTAAGTAACTTCTTTTTCAAAGCTTTCTAAATGTACGATAACCCAGGATGACATTTAATATATAATTTCACTTAAAGAAAGTTTGTGCGTTATTTATTCCGTTACCTCAATAAAGACATTTCAGAGTCATCTTCACCACGAAAATCCTCTCTGTCTATTTTCACCGACTGCGATTTCCACAATAACGTCTTTAAAAGTTCTCCAGAATAGAATTCTTATCGACCACTAAGACATGTAAGAAATGTAGACAAACCTCTAAAAGCTTCTTCTTTTCATCAATTATTCAGGAAATGGAGGAGCTAGTTGCCATGATGCAGAAAGAAGGGATGAATACCATTGCCATAGAAACCCTAAATGATGACCCGCGGATCAATATTGAGAGTTTAAAGGTACAGTGTGTTTCTACTATCCTTATCGTAGTCAGAAGATGGTGAGGCAGGATAATTCAAGAAAAGAAAGAGACAAATCAAAGAAAGACGAATTGCAAGAAAGCAAAGAGAATTAGAAAGAGAGGGAGAGAGAGAAAGGGGGGGGGGGTGGGGGAGTGATATGGGAGGGGGGTGCAGGGTGTGAGTGGGTGAAAGGGAAAGAAATGAGGGAGCAGAAGTTTAAATCAATAAAGATCCATCTGAGGGAGGGTAAATGTCTAAGTAGGTTAATAGCTATCATGCACTTAAAGCTTTCAATGTACAGATGTACATATTTTGTGTTTGTTAGGCCTATTTTATGCCTCCGCCACGAAGCATACAAAGAAATCCATCCCAATGTCTGTTTAATGGAAGCACTAGTTTAAGTACTTCATGCTAACTAGACATGTTACACAAGTTCACAAAACCTTTTAACCTTTTATTCAGGGCCGTCACCAGCTTTTTTCTAGGGGGGGGGGGGGGAGTGCTTTTTAGAGGCATAAATTAGGCCTAACAAACACAAAATATGTACAACTGTATTGAAGCTCTTTTGGCATGATAGGCTTTTATCCTACCCTAGACAACCTCCCTCTGGTATGGATCTTTATTGTTTTAACTTCTGCTCCTATTTCTTTCCTTTCTGAGGCATGCTCGCACCTTCCGCATCCCCCCCCCCCCCCCCTGGCGACGGCCCATGTTATTCTCAATTTGATGTCGTTGGTATTCACTACAAAAGGGCTTACGACACATCACTTTTTCCTACTTATCACATCAAAAGAATGGTGAATATTGCATACAGGGGTATGGAAAGGAATATCAGCTTGATGAATAATATAAAAATAGGTGCGTTACCATTGCTGTACAGGGAGAGTCTATATACATAACAATTAATTGGGGGAGTTGCCCTGTGATACGAATGATGTGAAGTGATACAGCTTTTAATATATGCTGCGCAACGCTTTTTCCACCTGACAAATATTGGCTAATGATCAACGTGTCTTAATAAAGCAATCGTTGTCCACACAATTGTAGATTATTCCAAGTTCATATCACGGACGTCTCCATGGTCACTGATGCGCTGGTCATATTGACATGCTGTTTGCTTATTCAACCGGATTTTATTAAATTTTCTCCCCCTCTTCCCTGTATTCAAGTCATCATCACGCCTAACCCTGCAGACAAGACTCGGGATGAGCACTTCATGATCTTAAAGAAAATAATGTTAAGTGCGAATACAAATTAGGGATGGACTGAGAATGATTCAAGTATGGTGTTTTATATTCAAACGTCACCTTACATCTTTTTTTTTTAAATGTTTAGATAACTTGCATCATCATGATTATTTTTTATAATGCGATAAGAGTATTTCAATTTGACTCTGTTTTCAATGTTCATTCTGATACGAAAACGATTTATACTGCTTTTCAGTCCATCATGTGACGTCACCTATTTCTTCTTTTAATCCACATTTTTTATCGACAAACCTGTTCTTATTGCCATGACCATGGGCGATAAGGTTGATTTGGTTGAATGTGTGTGTGTGTGGGGGGGGGGGGGGGGCATCAACTCTTCGTGAGTCTCATTTTCCTTAACTGCATGTTACGTCTTTCCAATATACTGCCGCGGCCAAGCTGGTATTTTTTTTTTCTCTCGAAAAGTATCAAATTTCATATCCGGTTCTCCTACCAGGGAGGTGTTAGATCTGGGGTCAACATGAAGAATAATCTATTTCTACAACAGTTGCGTTCATTTAAGGCACAATACGATATTGGACGCGTTTGAACGGTTTCTTTTGTTATTCATAGGAAGGCATTGCCTAATTAGAAATGCAGCGTATTGTTTGGAACACCTGAATGTCTTGAATTCTGATGATGCGGCGCTCATGATAGATCAAAGGAAGTCTATCCGAGGAAAGCCCATGCATAATAGGTTCACGGTCCTACATAACAAGCCCTTCGTGACAAAATTAAGAATTCATCAGCCTAAGCTGAAATGTATGCATGTTTAAGAATATTCATTACTTCTTGTAAAATACAGGTTAACATGACGCAATCGCGTATGAATCATATTGTTAAAGGTCCCCGGTCATAAAATGTATGTCGACTTATGTTGATGCAACATAATATGTACATAACAAAATCACTAACTGTTCAATGGAAATATGTGTCCTATATTTTAAAGACAGCCAGTCCCTTTTTCAGATCAACACAAAACCATCGACATATTGGCAAAACATATAGAGAAGTATTAGCAGGCTCTATATTCACAATTTGAAACTGATACGTAGTGTAAAATTCAAATAATGCACGTAAACAACGTCTGATTAATAATCTTTACCTCTGGCTCTTAGCAGTTTGTGTTGAAATATCTGCTTTATTGATGAATCTGTTTATTAAATCATGAAACGCATTATGAAAAAAAATTGTTCTATGGAAGGAATCATCTCCAAAGTTTGGTAGTTACTCATAAAATTAGGATTTCACACACTCATAATAACCACATAGATACTGTAACAAAGACTAATACTTTTTTCGTAGTACGAAAAAAGTCGGTTTGAAATTTAACGGCTGAATTTTTTTTACATATACAGAAAGCTTCAACATGCTATATTCTTAGAAATGGTCTTGAATCACACTTTCTTCAATTTACGATCGTGATAGACGATTTCAAATTTTAAGCTTGCAAAAGGGACGGACAATCTTTAAAATAATTGTTCTATATTTTTTCTCAGCACTGATAAGCCCCGCCTCCAAAATATCCTCCAAATCAAGATTCCCCCTGTGACATCATCAAATGTAGAAATTAGCAGGATAATAGACATAATTTATGCACAAACTTAACATTGCAATGACTACCTCCACCTGTCCACAAGATCGTCAGATTTCTTCACTCAATACCATCTAACAACCTTTCATGTGGGAATAATCGTTTCCTTATATCAGAAATTTGCGAGCTATGTGATGCTATTATAAGGACTTACAGGTAGTCATTGCAATGTTTAGTTTGTGCATAAATTATGTCTATTATCCTGCTAATTTCTACCTTTGGTGATGTCCTAGGGGGAATCTTGAGTTGGAGGATATTTTGGAGGTGGGGCTTATCAGTGCTGAGAAAAAATATAGAAAAATTATTTTAAAATATAAGACACATATTTACATTGAACATTGAGTGAGTGTGTTATAAACATATTAAGTGGCATCAACAGAAGTCAACATACATTTTGATGGCAGGGGCCCTTTAAGAGCTGCGGTAGCTGTCAGTCATGAATATTGAGTGGCGGATTCAAGTCTTGTTCATAGCATGGACCTATCATTGATGGACTGCGCTCGGATAGACTTCCTTTGATCTATGATGACCGCCGCCTCATAAAAATCCAAGGAATTCAGGTGTTTTAAACAATACGCTGTATTTCTAATTAGGCAGTGCCTTCCTCTGAATAACAAACGAAAATCTGGTTTGAGAAATATGTCAACCGTTCAGCCTTCGCTGGGAGTTCATAGCTGATTTTGTAACACACACTGGGAACTAGTTTGGGGTGAGCGTAGGGAAAATCTCCGGACATGAAATCGAGGTTGTTTCCATGAAAGGTTAAACACGCAATAAACGGTTTACAAGACATTTGTAATGAAAATATGATTGTCCAATGTGCGATATGAAGACATTTCTCTGACATGTTTTCTGCAGTATCCTCCATTTATCACAAAAACGAAGCAACAATTAATATAATCTGAAATTTACAGAATCACATCATTATAAGATGTACTACTACTGCACATGCTCTTCAGTACATGAAGTGGATCTGAAATCTTCTGCGCATACAGAATATATATTCTTCTAAATGCATTCAAAATTTGTCTTGCATATTTGGCGGTCGTCACGGGATCAAAGAACCAAACACGTCAAATATTCTATTGTGCTATCAATGAACGCGACTGGTGTAGGAATACATTACTCTTCGTGCCGACTCCAGTTCTAACACCTTCCTATTCATAGGGATGGATATCAATTTCTTTAAACATCCTTCCCTGAACCAGGGATGTGTTATGGAAGGATACGAAGCAACTTTCTTTCTTTGAACCCATGTGCCACGCCGCTGAAAAGTTATGTGTTCTCAACAGGTGCTTTTCAGGTGTTTGAACAATTATGAGCATTATTGTGTGGCAACGGCTTCTCATAGAGAACGAAAGAAATGTACAGTCTCATTTCGTTCTGTTAATGGCATTAATACTTCCATGAGCACAACAGGTATCAGCAAACACAAATAAACAAGTTCTTTTAAAGCAAAATATCTCTGCTGCACGCAAACTCACACAAACGCCGTTAATGATTATGCACAGCTTAATATATCATTTTTAGAGTGGTTGAATCCCCCAAATGCACAAGATGTCGGAAAGTGAAGAAATTGGTCAATTTTGTAAGTAATACAATTTTTTTTTTTTAATGATTCCTCAATACTTTTCAAAACAAAAGCAGAGTAAAGGATCTGTCATTATCTGCCGTTAACTTCTTTATAGTTTGCAAACAAATTTGTCAAAAACGAAACGTCTACAGACAAATGGGAAATTAAAGAAATTTCTTGTCAAGTTGACATCAGCTAAATGTCGGCCCGGCATATGGAACATCAAAGCATTGTCATGATTATGGAATTCTTTTGACATTCATGAGCACGCTTTAGAACCTATACAGATGTTTGAATGTATTATGCTCGAGTTTCAACTCCTTCCTAACACCTCCCTGCCTGAACTCACCTAGATACAGAATAGAATGACCGCTGTCTCAAAAATTACCGCGCACTGCTGGGTTCCGCTGCGAATAGACATACTCGGAAAAGGTGTGACCGGGCCTTGAGCCAACCCAATGTGTAATTGATGGAAATTCACATTTAGGGGGAAAATTGGTTGCCCAAATGTGTTTTGAAGTTGCTCGAATGTACGTTTAATCTGGTATTATCTAGTAGTAATTTTAACTCTCTTTGATGACACCTTATGATGTGGGAAAATATGCCATTCAACTATTGTCTAAAATATTGCCTACTTTTGCATGGAAAAAGTGAAAAATTAGGTCAAGATGTCAAGCTATGCTGCTGGACTTAAAAGAATTTTCACAAACCACCGTAAATTATTTACGTCCAAATTTACGAAACAGTGTTCTTGTTCTGTAGGTTTTTTAATGATGGTATTGCCAATTATATCATCCTGGTTTGCTAGTGGTCAATGTTCTTTGCTTCTCCCTCCACACTTCTGCAGCAATGTGTCTGCATGCTATTGTATTATTGTATTTCACTTTGTATTATGTTCATCCAATTTGATGTATTTGGATTATTTTCATATTTCTGATCATCGATGATGTATCAATGATCTAGGTTGTGGAAATAATGAAATGAAAATGAAGTGAAATGAAGATTTTCACATTTTCTTTCATTTAACTAGCGCCATGATGCCAGGATAATCTTTCTCAGCGTCTACAAAACCACTGCGATAAGAGTTATGTGCGATGTAAGTACATGTAAGCCGTTTCCGTATTTTTCTTCCACTTCACTTTTTTTTTAACATCTCCTAGCCGTACACAGGTCTAGTCATTGCTTAAAATAAAGGCACAATAGCAAGTTCTGGTGACTTTTTATTTGTTTATCCCATCACTTCAAGTGCAATGAAATAATTACACATGACCCAAACCCCAGGCCACTTCTGCAATGAAAAAGTAAGAGGTAAAATGTGTCCCATTCTTGTTTGCTTTTGGGTTGATCCCGGCGAGATATATCCTCCCTGAAAATATTGAAAATTTGAGGGTGGAAAGAAATTATTGAGAAAAGTGTTTAAATTAGTTCGCTATGTTTTCACTTCTCCTTTGCTTCAGCCAGAGGTGGTTTGCTACAAATGATATAAGAGTGTTGGAGTATATCCACAACCTTTCTCTCACCTCTCTCTCTCTCTCTCTCATCTTCTATCTGTCACTCGCCTTCACCTCCCCCCCCCCCCCCCCCCCACTCACCCTCCTTTCGGCACTCTCTCTCTCTCTCTCTCTCTCTCTCTCTCTTTCTCTCTCTCTCTCTCTCTCTCTCTCTCTCTCTCTCACCCTCTCTTTCTTTGCACAATACTCCAATTTTCTGCTCCCTACCCTTTCCCCCATCCCCCTCTATCTCTCTCCCCTCTCTCTATATCTTACCCCTTTGCATCTCGTTGCTTCTCCCCTACAATTTCACATTCTTTTTTCTGCTCCCTACCCCCCCCCCCCCTCCCCCTCTATCTCTCTTCCCTCTCTCTAAATCTTACCCCTTTGCATCTCGTTGCTTCTCCCCTACAATTTCACATTCTTACCCCTCCTCCTCCCCCTCTCCTAAACACTCCTTCTCATACTTAGGTGTACCGCCAGGGCCTGTACGGTCCCAAGTATGTGTGGGTGTTGATGGGCTGGTACCACGCGGGCTGGTGGCAGATCGAGGGGGACAAGATCCGGGCGAGAGGGGAGGAGTTTTGCACCCATGAGGAGATCGATTTGGTGGTGGACGGCTATCTGAGCATGCGCGGGTTTGAGATCCAGGAAGACCTATCCAAGATCAACTTTAACGGAATAGTAAATAAGTATAACAGATTAACTAACTTGTCCTTGTATGGGGATGTTGAAAACTTCAATACCCCCCGCCCCCCCTTATCACTATAGTCTGTGTATGTTCTGGTAAATCCTTAAGTAAGTATGATATGTCTGATGAATCATTTTGATACATACATGATATCATACACATTTTTTCAAAAGGAGCAATATGATGATGAGTGGTGAATATGTATTTTTGTCTGCTTCTTATGGTTTCTTCCTTTCAAAGTACCCGGATGAGGACCGTCTTGAGTTCTTCAATCACCTTCAAGACGAATTGCTATTCTCAGGGGCCTGTGACTCATATGGCTACGATCAGGTAGGTACGAGATGTGTAATCATATACATTTTGTGCATGTATAACAGGAAGGACTGGAGGATGCAGGAGGAAAGTGGGAGAGTAGAATAGAACAACGCTTGTCAGACGCTTTTCAATTTAATTCATTTTTTTCAACATCAAACACATACAAATGTGCACTCGCAAAAATATAGAATTGAAATAGTAAATTATATAACATACTGTGAGAGCAAAGGGGGTGGAGAAAGTAAGATTAAAAGATAAAAAGAAAATGGGGGGAGAGGGGAAAGTTTAAATGGAGACTACAGTAGTTAATTCAGGCGTCTTGTCACATATGACGAGTAAATATGATGCGGCGGAATAAAACAAAAGACCGGGCAGACGATAGACCATTTCGTGAGTTCCTCCATGGTCGGACAATGCACTGAATAAATACTACTAGACTGCTGACTGGGATTGTTTCCTGAAACTGTGTTCGATGGTGGATGTAAAGACATTTTACAGTGTGCCCGGAATAACAATGGAAGCAGATGCACATGGTGGAATGTTCTTTCACTACCTCAGAGCTGAATAGTTGTTGCCATATTTCCATGATAATAGATTGAAATGTGGTCGACTATCTAATGAATTCTTATTATACTCTGTGAGTTTGGGAATTGACCTGAGATCATTTGCTAAAAGCAATAATCTGCTAATGCGAAAATTGCAATTACGAAATGTCTTATTATTTGAACGGTAACCTTTCTGGTCTTAATCAACCTTCGGACCGCTATTCAGGAAAGACGGAGTTACAAATGCCCGATTAAATGGAGTCTTAAAGAACTAGAAGGAGACGACTGAAGTACGAAGGGATAATAGCAGATAAAAAAAAAGACAAAGGTAATGAGAAGGTTGTTCTTCAAAGATGGGAGACACGTTGTCTTCAACAGAGAGAGGGAGACAGAGAGAGGATGTGAGATAGATAGATAGAGAGAAAGAGAGAGAGAGGGGGGGAGAGAGAGAGAGAGAGAATAGGAAAGGGAGAAGAGAGCAGGGTAGTCAGAGTGAGTGGGATGAAGATTAGGATAGAGAGAGATACACACACAAAGAGAGAAACATAGATGCAAATACAGAGAGAGAGAGAGAGAGAAAAAAAAATGAGTGCACAATTCTTGAGATATATATATATATATATATATATATATCGTATATAGGCCGTTAAACACTAAAGGTACTTGACTATGGATAGTTGACACCACTTTCTCACAAGCAACTGAAGATGTTACTGGTTCATATCACTACATAGATCATGACCATTGCCCTGGCCCTGAATACATCGCACGATAAGATCACAACTCGATTTCCCGGTATGACTCTGGCCAACTTCAGCTACGACGACTCGTCGATGGCAAACATTTTCATCGAAGAGGCCAAGAAGGTGCAATTCACTGGTTTAACGGTAAGTTGAAAGGTAAAGGAGGAATGTGGAAATGGTATTTATACAATGTTAATACATGTAATGATTTGTAAGTACATCAGGTTTCTCTTGTTTTTAGCACGTAATTGGTTCATATTTGGCTAGATTTAAGTAAAAAGGGCTTTCTAGGGTAGTTTCAATTTTGAAAAGAAATGTTAGGCTTACACCAAGTAGTAGTAAGGATAGTGTGCACCATCTTGTAAATGTATGGGGAGGGGAAGAAGAAAAAAAGGTTATATTTTTTTGAAGAATAAGATGTGAATTAGACTAAATTGGCTTTAAGCTTCATTGCAATGTAACTCGACGACTGATTAGAAACCTACGTTCTAGCCTCACGTCGAAGCTTCAGATAATGAACCAATGTATCAATGGTTGAAAACTCACTGTTATACATTACCATTTCAGAACTTACCGTAAACATGTAAAGAAAACTATTCAAGCACTCTTTTACTTTGCAAGAGTAGGATTGAAATAACGAAGAGTGTTATAGATGTCGAGTCTCCAGCCTGAATAGTTTTATTATTCTTTTTCCTTTATCATAGTGAATTGTGTCAATTAAGTTCACATGTTCTTTGCCGTTTGTCCACAGGGTCGTGTAGCATTTGATGCAAAAGGTAGCAGGGAGAGCAACGCGGTTATTCAGCAGTTACAAAGTAATGTACCAGTATTGTTACTCCTCGGACTAACCTATCAATAATTGCGCAACTAAAAATTAGTCGAGTGTCTTAACAAATACAATCACTAGGAAGCTTTTCGTTTCCTGGTTATTTCCTGATTTATAACGGAATGTCCTATTTATTTACGTGAAATATGAACATGTATGGGTGCTTTTTTCGTACCACCACAATATCACAACCTTGTTCCACTTATTCATGAAATAACATATAAGTGTTCCCTTTTCTCGTCTGGTTTAATTGCAACCCTTTCATCAATATAATTTTATTTTTAGTATGCTTATTTAGATGTGTGTCAGATTGCTAACGGCTAAGAAAGTGCACTGGAAAAAAGTGCCTTACTGTTCTAAGCCAAGAAAGATATCTTGATATGATTTCCTATCGTGAATTGCTTATTATCCAGGAAAGGGAACTGTAAGCTTTTAGCTTAATGGATGCCTTGTCAACATGACCACGAGGATTCTCATTCCACGCTACTCGACGCTACTCGACTACACGCTACTCGACTTCTCATTTCACGCTAGTATCACGACCTTTCAATCACCTTTTCTCAATGAATACATTCTTGGCTTAGAACGTAAGGACAAATTCCAGTTCACGTTCTTAATTGTTTGCAATGTGACATACTAGTAAGCAAGCGCAACACACTATTTCAACCATAGTCAAAATTAAAGCCTTCTGATTTTAAAACTCTTGCCACCTTTGTTCGATCAAACTACATTGCTCTTTATTACATTATTTCAAGTTCAATATCGTTATTGGTTTACTTAGTATGCATTCTATCATTATCAAGTTATGTTTAAGGAACATTGTTTGAATTGTATTGAAACAATTTTGAAAGAAATAAATGTTTCACAATTCAATGAACATCCATTTTTATAAACTATTTATGTGCCGTTGGTTGCATTTGCATAGTCATGATACACGCACGTCTCATAGAAGAGCAGCCTGTTAGCCTGTTAGCCTGTTAGCCTGTTAACACGAGGTTAACACGACTGAATACACCATACATTTGTTTGTATGTGCGCTCAGAATGTAGCAGATACCAATAAAGTGTTGAATGTGTTAACGAAAGTGTTGGATTAAACACCAAGGGTCTTAAATTCAGGGCACATGAGTAATTATAATTGTAGCCGGTAAAGGGTTTAAGATTGATTCAGTCTTGGTGTTAACCCAAACACTAAACGTCCTTGTTACTTTAGTAAAACTCTTGCTTTTATGAGATTTTTCCATTTTAATACCAACATTTTAATACCAGAATGTGTATACGTCTGTCATTGAGTAGTCTACAAGAACAACATCATTATGTGTATATATATATAATATTCTATATTAAGCGGTATATGTTAGACAAACTGCATTTTCCCTAAATGGCTAGCCACTCAATCACTCTTGGTTTACCTTTTGGCCCAAGAAAGACCCTAAACATACTAAATATGACCCAAAAGCTCAGTCAATAAGCCAGTTCGTAGTTACACCATTGTCAGACAATCCACTGAATCGAATACTTCTAGAATGCAGAGTCGGATTTGTTCATGAAGCTGTTTTGAGTGACATTTTACAGCGTGCCCTTTGCAGCGATTGAAGCAGGTGCACATGGTGGAACGTTATTCCACTACCTTATCAGAGCTGAATAGGTGTTCTCGTATCTGCATGATAATGGGTATCTATGATAACGCAATGCATGATTACATGGTCGCCCCTCTAATGCGTTTACATTTAATTCTGTGAGTGGTACGATTGACCTGTGGTCATTCGTACCAGCAATAATCTGCTCATGCACACATTGCAACTACGAACTGGCTTATTGCGTTGTATAAGGTGAGTTTTATTCAAGCATGTGCTCGTTTCTTCTTTGTTTTTGTCCAATGTTATCTGATAGATAAGCAGACACAGCAAGTCTTTGTGTTTGATCGGCAAACGGGGGCCATCCGATTCAAGGTGCCATTTCAATGGGGAGGTAGGTATAATTTCAATTTCAATTTATTCATTTCCACTTTAAAAAACAAGGTGTAAGAAAAAATGCATAATGACGCAGATTCGCAAGATTGTGGGAGAACCAATATAAGCACACAGGCTTGTTGGCATCGCCCCATTACATACTATATAAACACACGGGTTACAATATTAACTACATACCTTAACAGCACATACCACGAAATACCAAAATATACAAGCATACAAAAAGAGCTTCATAAAGAGAAAGGGGAGAAGAGGAAAAAGAGAAAGGATGTTACATATTGGTTCATGGTAATAAAGGAGAACGTAGAGAAAGTTTTTCAAACGCATGTACCGTTTTAGTAGGAGTTTGAAATGATAAACTATAAGATTGCTTCACTGATAATGGGAAGTCATTCCAGAGTATTGATCCCAAAAAAAAGATAGCTATTCAAGGGTCTGACCACAAAGATTGTCCCAATACGTCACGTCACTGCGTTACATATTTGCGCTGCGTCACGTCACTGCGTTATGTCAATGCATTGCGTCACGTCAGTGCGCTGCGGATGAATTATGATTCACTCACGCTGGATGCGTTTTATATACGAAGCTTGGGTTTCTTTCCTTCCTTGAAAGTAAAATTGACGCAATGGAGCGACGCACTAGCGTGACGCAATTGCGTCACGAATATGTTTCCTGTTTGGCCTGCCCTTTATATAACGTAGGACAAGTTGACACATTGATAATGATTTCTTAATCAATATACTTTACCCTACTTATTGTTCAGCTCTTTCTTAATGATCGCTTATGTTGCTTGTTTAAATTTCAATTTGATTTTTCCAAAAAAAAATCAACGAAAATATACATGCATAAAGTTCGGATTCAAATTAATTCAATTAACAAACAAGAAATAATAAACACAATTCATTCATAGAAATAATATTTTTTTAAATGCTAAATATGTTACTCATTGCGGATAGATGGCTACTGATAATCGTTTGTCTCGCAATGTAAGGAAAACGGTATCGAAAAGATCACGACGTTTCGTGTGCCGCTGCAACACTTCGTCAGGTGTGATACAAAATTGTAGTAAGCAGGGGTTTAAATACCCTATGGTCAGTGCAGCGCACTAACTATAAATGGTCCAATACTAATAGCCGGCGTATCCGGGTACTTGACCAACAATAGACCGTTGATGCGCCTCGCATTGACCGGCGTTGAGGGGTCCAAAAAGAAGCAGGGCTTATGCATATTGGACCCCGAATGAAAATAGAAATAAGTTATGTATTATGTAATACATTCTAAGTAAATATATAGGTGAAAAACTAAAACCTTTCGCTTGACTGTGTTTCTCTTTAACAACAACAACAACAACAACAACAGAACAAAAAGCAATCGTGATACGACATGATTAGATTCATTTTTTGGCATAACTTAATGGAAACTGGATTGGAGAAAAAATGAACACTTTTCCCCCTTCAAATTAACAGCTAAATCACATAAAATGAAGTGTCGAATGAAAAAAATCATTGTGATTGTTGTATTGGTAATAAACAATGTAGTAAAATAACCTAAACAAAATATATAAAGGAGTACCGCTCAAACAAAGAGAGCGATAAAGTGGAGTAGAGAAAAGAGAGAGGGAGGGAGTTTGGGAGGAGGAAGGGCACATGTTTACATGTTCACATGTTGTTGTTGTTTTTTTTTCTCTTTTTTCTTAAGAATCGGGGATTCCCCCCGTGGACGGGCCAACGAAGATCCTAAAGGATATAACTATCGATAACGTGAATCGTATTGTGATCTTAACCTCTGCGTCACTAGGCGTGGTCCTGGCTGTCATCTTTCTCGCCGTCAACATCACTCACAGACACAAGAGGTATTTGAACACATTCTGTTCCACACAAACTCTTGATCAATGTGCGTATGCGTTATATGTATTACGTGGGCATAAAGGTTGTGCATATCTTTACTTCCATTTCTTTTCGATCATTTTTGTTTATATGGATGTACACATTACAATCAAAGAAACAAGTAGCTGACAAGGGAAATGGGGCATTGAATAGGTAGATGAGGCTTGTATAATACACATGTAGAATTTCACTTTGGATGTATAGACGTGTATTATAATACGGTATCTTGACCGAAAAGAAGCAACAACGTGATACATGAAAAAGAGAAATGCTGTAGAACTAATTTCTCTCAATCTTCTCCTTTTCCCTCTCATCATTGGCAGGGCCCTGAAGATCTCCAGCCCTCTTCTGAACAACGTGATCGCCATAGGCGGCATCCTGCTCTACTGCTCCACCTTCCTCCTCGACCAGTCTCTAGCGGTGAAGACCGTGGCCGACGCCAACCCGGTGCTCGTCAACATCCAATGCCAGGTACGAGGTATTGTGATAATTGTACAGGCAGTCTTGTGATTATAATCTTGGCTAGGGCTGTATTCATGGTATTGTTCTTCTTCTTTCGTTTTTCATATCCTTCTTCTTCTTCTTCTTCTTCTTCTTCTCCTTCTTCTTCTTCTTCTTTTTCTTCTTCTTCTTCTTCTTCTCCTTCTTCTTCTTCTTCTTCTTCTTCTTCTTCTTCTTCTTCTTCTTCTTCTTCTTCTTCTTCTTCTTCTTCTTCTTCTTCTTCTTCTTCTTCTTCTTCTTCTTCTTCTTCTTCTTCTTCTTCTTCTTCTTCTTCTTCCTCTTAATATCTTCATTCTCCTTATCCATAATCTCACATGCCTTGTACATTAAGTGAAATTGTTTTTACGTTTCCGGCTTCGCGTATGATTCTATATTTCTTTATATGATCTTTTTCCACCAAAGATACCATTGTCTGTTGTTGACCGATGAGGCTATCCTGATTTAACCAGAAGCCCGGGGAAATAAATGTGTACGCTATTTTTGTATTTTTCAGTCGGCGCTCGTATTGGCTAGTGTCGGGCTGTCGATGGCCTTCGGCGCTCTGTTCCTGAAGACGTACCGCATCCATCAGATCTACACCAGTGCTATGAGAGCCAGGAAAGTTCTGGTGAGTTGTGCCTCCTGCGTGTCTCATAAGCAAATGAAAATGGCGTTTTTTAAAATAAAATCTTTGTGACTCGGAGAGAGGTTTGGCACGCTAATGGTAGAGGCTATCTACATGCTTGTTTGAGAGATAACTTTGCGTCGTACAAGATATTTATAAGAGAGTATTTTCAATATATGAATAATATCGGTCACTTTTTTGGTAATAAACAAATGGTATAAACTGCCCACAAGAGGTTTTTAAAAAAAAACGCTAATGTTAACACAATTCTTTCTAACGTTAAGCTTTCTACCACTGGTCTGACTCATGACCCGTACTAATTCAATTCAGCTTACAATTTGCCTTTTCGATGTACATTAGCAACACGTCCCCTAATCACTGCCACGTTTCTTTTTCATGACTTTTACTCCTCGAAACAGAAAGGTCTCACGGACTCCCGTCTCCTGTTTGCGATTTCCTGCTTCGTCGTCATCGACCTCATCTTCTTCGCGATCTGGATGATCTACGATCCAATGACCACGGTGACGCAGATCTATACACCAATCGTGAGTTTAAAGGGACCTGAAAGGCCACCAGTCCTTCTTAACCTGGTACGATTCGCTGGTCTTCATGTCAAGGCACACACTATGTACATTCACGGCCGTTTTTGGACCAGCGAATGTTGGTTTTATTCAGCAATTTATTGTAAAATTTAGAAAATTCGCTATTTGTATTGGGAACAAATGCTTTCTTACTGCAAGGCTCGTCCACAAGAAAGTGTCTGCAGTTTATTGCTTGCGTTTCACTATACTGCGCTTTGCGCGACGTTCGCTCGCGGGGAGTATAC